>PVKN010002378.1:0-42966 GCA_004027915.1 Capromys pilorides | reverse complement strand
TTACCCTGGGAGGAACCAGGTTCACAGAAAACTTGAAAGGAGTACCCTAAGGGGCAGCGATTTCGGGCAGACATCTCAAACCTGAGTCTACCCATTAGAACCAATACTTTGTACTCACACAAGCTGCGGTTAAATCTTTAAGGGAAGAGACTTCTTTTTATCCCTGCCTCATCATGAGTAGGAACGATCCTCAAAGGCTTCACCGAAGAAGCCAGGTTGGAAGAAAGAACAGGGTGTGCCCCAGCCTGACGTGTGCAGAGCCCGAGTGTGCAGCCGGTGCCTGGACATGAGGTGTGTGAGAAGTGTCGCATGCGCTGGCTGCTGGTGCGCTTGAGTGTTCGCATCTCCCTGGGTTTCGCCTTCCCTCTCCACCGTCCCTTGTGGGCAGCCCTTCCATCTGCTCAGCTCGGAATGCGCAGTGCAGTGTTCTGGAATTTGGAAGAGGCCTCTGTTCTCGGAGGCTGAGCAGCCGGAAGCAGTAGGGTAGCCACATTCGTGACTTACGTTTCCTCCAGTCTCTGCACTCTTCTTGTGGTGTAACCATCCCGCACGCTGATCTATATAACCCACAAGAAGGCAAGAACAGCAGGAAGCTCTCCCTGCCTCCCCTGACAGTGACAGCGGTGCCCCGACAGTGCATTCTGTCCCCGGCCCAAACTTGGCTAAGCAGTCGCGGCCAGGCCCAGCACTAGGAAGCACAACCTTCCCTGCCTGCTGAGTTCCGCAGATCCTAGAGGAGCCCCCCAGCTCCCTGACACCCAAGGCCCGCTCCTCTCCACCCCTCTCCTTGTTTCCAAAATCCAACCCTTCTCGTCTGTTCCCTGCTTCCCTTTGTCGCCCCCATCCCACCCCGGGTGGGTGTAACCAAACCTCAGTGGCCGTGGCAGCTGGGCTGCTCTGGCCCCTGACATTGCAGACATTCTTTTCACATCATTTTGTCCTCTCGGCCACATTCCCTCCTTTTGGCCTCCTTCCCTCTGTGCAGACTTCTGTTTCAAGGACAGGAGTTTGCCAAGGAGATGCTGGCAGAGAGAGTCCAGTTCCCTCCTTTCTATCTGAAGAGCCCAGTGTCGCTCATTAGCATATGAGAAGAATGGTTGTAAATAAACATCAAATGAGGTTAATGAGCTACAGCTCATCAATATTAATGAAGTCCACCTCACAGCCTCCAAGCAAGTGAGTGAGCGAGGTACCCATGGCTCCAGCCACAAGAAGCAGTTTCACAAGGCCACGTTATAGGCGGGAAGGGTTTGATTTAGCCTGCTGGAATGTTTGTCATTTGGTGACTCCGAGAATGCTGCAGAGAAAAGCTGCCTGATACCAGATCTGTACGTCCAAGCCCCGCTTCTGTTCAGATTCCACCTGCTTATCACAACAGGTGGGCGCACAGAGGAAGGGGCTGCATCTGCTCAGCGGGAGTGTGGGGTGGCCTGCACTTCCTGAGGCAAAAGTTAAACCCCCAAGTACTGGCAATCCTTCTCTCATTGTCCTTTGACTGTAACCCCAAAGAACCTGAACTTCCGTGTCTGAAGTCCTGAGGGGAGTTCAGTGCCTGAGGAGTGATAGGTGAGGCACCCAAAGCTCTGAGGGACAGACCACAAAGTCCACACCTTGGTCACCATCCCTGCTGACATCTCGGGGACAGTCGCATACGGTGAGCAAGCTTTCCACTGCTCCTGCACTGTGAGAAGCGCGTCGTTCTCCACGTTAAGATCAAATGCGAAGACGTTTTCTGACCGGAGAATCAGAAGGCTTTAGAATTCATTGTTTTCCAAATCAAAACACTTTGAAATGTTTTCCTCGGTATATGAATTTAGAGTGAGGAATGTGCTTTAAGAATGTGTGTGTGCGTGTGTGTGTGTTCACGTGTATCCAAGCTGGGTAGCACTAACAGCACACCTGTCCCTCTAATGACGAAACACATACCTGGCAGAACATGGAGAGGCTGCCCAGCCCGTGGCTGATGGCTGATCCCGGCTTGAGATCCTGGCCTCCATTATGCCGTTGCAGCAACCGAGCCCCAGGTTTACTGTCTTCGGTTTGTCGTGGTCTCCCTTCCGCGGCAGTTTCCTGTGAGGTGGGAAGGAGCGCCTTGCTGCTTCTGCCATGGCCGTGATCACAGCAGCTACCCTTGATCATTTGAAAGAGCTCCTAGGGAGAGGACCCTAGAGTGAAACAGCTCCTTCTCTGTCCTCTTCTTTCTTTCTTGCAAACTCAGGGACCTCACTTGTTCATTTTTACCTCGGCAAGACGCCCAGGAACACATCCACAGAGCACCACCCAAAGCCCACCCATGCGGGAGCCCTTCCTGCCTCTGAGGTGACCAAGAGGAGGGAACCATTGAAACTGGGCCTCCTTTCCCAGGCCTGTGGCTGTCAGCTTGGCGCGGGAAGAGGCAGACTGATGACTCTGTCCCTCACCCAGTCGCCCGCCACACGGTTCTCCTGGAGCTGGTCACACGGCTGTGCCTTCTTACAGCCAAATAAGGATGTGCTGTCTCCAGTCTTTCGCCCTGAGTTTGGCCTGGGCACCCTCAGATGGAAGCATCAGGACCCCAGACCTGGAAGCTTTTCCAGGGACAGACTGTAAGCCGTGGCAGAGGGGCAGAGCCCACAGCGGCCTGCGGATGGTGCGCCGTCGGGATGTCTGCGGAGCCAAGGGTTAGTTCATCGGTGCTTTGTGTACTCAGGCACAGCAGAAAACCCAGATTAATGGGCTGTTTATTCTTCAGCATGTTCCTTGAATCAAAGGCTCTGGAGGGTATTATTAAAGGGTGTTTGTGAGAGCGCCTGGAACACCCCTCCCGGGCTCCGCTCACTGGAGAGGAACGACCAAGGCCTTTCATTCCCCAGGCAGCATCCTTCGTGCTCGGGCTCACTATGGGTAAAGGTCTGCAGGACCTTTGTGAGAAACAGTAGCTTTTGTCCTGCCTTTATGAGGTCCCAGAACCGACAGCACCTTCTCCTGTTGGCCTCTAATTATTTTGTGTTCTTGTTTTAAGCTACCTGAAACTAATAGATACAGTCTACTCTTTTGCAAAGAGTTCATTTCCTTTTTCTTTTCTCCTTTTTTTCTTTTTTGATCTTGTTTTCCTCTTTTAGTTTCTTGGCTCTATCTGGCACCAATTTTGTTTGGAAAGTATTATTACTTTTTAAAGTATTATTTAAGGGGTCAGTGAGATAGCTCAGTGGACTAAAGCTCCTGGTTAAGAAAGCTTAGGCAAGCTCAGGGACCACGGTTCGATTCCCAGCACCACATGCCCCACCAGCCCCACCTCCAGGGTGGGCTGAGCTAGCCAGTGTCTGGATGTAGTGGTGCACGTCTGTAATCCCAGTGCTGGGGAGGCTGAAAGCAGGAGGATCCCACGAGTCCGAGCTGCATAGGAAGACCCTGCAACAACCAAAGACATTAATAAATAAAGTATTATTTAAATAAAATTTTTAGGAAGGAAGGAAACATCCACTGAACCCTCTTCTGTGAAGCAAATGAATATATACAGTCCCCACCTGCCCAGTGTGGAGGAGCAAAGTGAGGGGCCACAGCCAGAGAGCTACATGCACAACCCTTTTCTAATCTTTAAAAATTTTGAGCTAGGATCTCACTGATTTGCTCAGACAAGATTGGGTCTCGCAATCCTTCTGCCTCAGCCTCCTAGAATTACAGATGTGCACTGCCACACCTGCTATAAGATGACTAGATTTTTTTTTTTTTTAATTCAAAGGTTCTTTTCTTTTTTGGTACCAGGAATCAAACTCAAAACCTTGTTTTTTGTTTTTGTTTTTTTTTTTTTGCGGTACCGGGACTTGAACTCAGGACTCTGAGCTTGCCAGGCAAGCGTTTATGCTACTGAGCTATCTCCCCGACCCAAAATCAAGACCTTGTGCTTGCCACAAAGGTGCTTGTGCCGCTGAGCTATATCCTCTGCTCAACTGAAAGATTCCTTAGAAATGTAATGAAGTTTCTTCAAGCCTTGGAATTAAAGTATGTTGAATTACTAAAATATATTACACTGTCAATTCCTTTCCCCTACCCTCAGTAGCAGAGACTTATACTGGAGAAGGAGGGAAATGCTCCTCCATCTGCTGGCGTGTGAGTGAGTGGTCCCTGTCCTTGGCTACCTGTGGAAGTCACACTCTCCCCATAGCCCAGAAGTACTGCGCTGCAGGTGGCACAGGTGGCACACGGCCCTTGCTCTGCAGTACACAGATTCAAGACTTATCATCGCCATGGACAGCGAAAGCCCTCAGCACAGGATCGGTGCTCATCCACACCAAAACAAGAAAAGTAGAAAAGATAAGCTTGAATCTTGTGTGGCTCTAAACTGCCATAGACAGCCACCAGAAAACGAATCAGATTGTGTAAGTGGGATGAGAACCCTAGGAACCAGGGGCCTCCCACAGCCCACCACGGGGTGCACCTTGGTGCCATGGGACTCCAGAAGACACTGACCGTACTTCCCCCCAAATCCAGCACAGCTGCTTGGAGGCAGACTGTGCCCCATGCAGGAGGCTGAGACATATACAGACACCCTAGTGTTCCTCTCGCTTCCCCCTGAAGTCCATCTGTTTATCCAGTTCCAAATCCCACAAGGCACTCACCAAGAAGTAAATAGTGAGAAGGGCCGGGGCTTTTTTTCTTGCTTTCTTGATAAACATGTTCCAGTGAACAAAACAGATTTTGCAAACACATTCCATCCAGTAAATCTGCCCGCGCAGCTGTGTGAGCGGGCCGCGCAGAGGGAGGGCTGGAGGGTGGGCCCGGACTCCAGGAGAATTCCAAGGTTCAGGGAGCCACAGCCAGGCAGCTCATATTCATCTAGGGTGGAAGTTTGCTTCTCTTCCTCTCCTGAGCCCTCACCCCAGGCCATGCATCTGCCATAGGCTCCTCAGGATAAGGATTCCACCAGCACCTTCAGCTCCTCCCACTGCTAAGCCCGGCTACCCAGACTTATCTTCACACGAGAAAAGGGGAGCGCAGGATGCCAAACACACACAGATGATGAGGAGATGGAAACGCTGTCCCCAGTGTACAGGTTTTGAGGATTGTTGCACAGTACCCCAGAAATACGTACAATGATGCTGTGTCAAAAGGATAAAATCAGAATTGAATAAGCCTTTGTTTTCAGAGGAGATGGCCTGTGCTGTGCTCCCAGGCCCCTGCTTCAGCTGCCCCAGCCGCACTGTCGCCACACCACCACCACCACTGTGCTCAGACCTCAGTGTAGCCTGCCCATCCATCCATCCGTCCATCTGTCTGTCTCGGTGTCACACCCATCCCATGGCTGGACGAACCAAGGGCCGCGCTCAGACCAAGAACTTGATTCAGAAGACCAGGACAAGCACAAGAAATTGACCTTTTGCCTCAGAGGCGGCTGGCTATTTGTGTGTCTCTGTTCAATGTCAGATTGGCTCGCTGAGCCATTCAGGAGTTGTTTTTTCAAAATGTTCTCGTCACTCCTCATTTGCGGGTCAGATGCTCTGGATAATCCAGTGGAATTTTCTCCACCTCACTGCTGGCTGCTGCCAGATACACAGTGCCTTGAGATGGGATGCGTAACACAGTGCTGCAATGTGGATGTTCTGCGTCCGTTCACCGGGACAGCTCTCTTGCCCTTAGTAGCAGCAGCCTGGCAGCTTGGGAGAATTTTACATCCCTCGGCTTATCTGTGCCCTGAGACCCAGAACTTGCCGTGTGCCCTCCTGGCTCTCTAACACTGCACACCTTGGGATTCTGCTTCAGTTGGTGCTATTCCTTTCCCGAGGCTCCCAGAGCAATGTCTTTAGTAGACTGCAGTCCAGGAAGGCAGAAATAGCACTGGTGTGCAGGCCCAGGAGGCCATAAGCCGAACACTTGCTCTGGGCCCACCTCCCAGCCTCGGCGCTCACAGCAGCCTCTTCCCTGACAGTGCCACTGCCCGTGGCCCTGGCCAGCTCTCAGCTCCCAGAGAGACCAGCCTGCACCTGACCTTACAACTTCCCTCTGATAGGCACTCTGCTCAATGGACTAGGGTCATTAAAAGTACTTTTTAAATATATATTTAAAATATATGTTTTTAAATATATATTTAAAATATATATTTGGTACAAGGTCTCACTACGCAGCTCAGACTCCTAGTGATCCTCCCATTTTGAGCCTCCCCAGTGCTAGGGTACAGGTGTGCACCACCATGCCAGGACTCAGTGGCCCGCTCAGCAGAGGCAAGGTCAGGGCCAGCGTGGCATGAGGTACTGGGGATTGAACCCTGGTCCCTATACTTGCCTAAGCAGGGACTTGGTCCACTGAGCTATCTCACAGGTCCAAAAGTACTTTTATATAAGTGTTTTATTTACTACTTGTTTGTTATCTATCTCCCATCACCACCACACTAAAATCTAAATAGCATGAAAATAAAAACTTTTATCTTACCCAGAGTTTTTTCTTCAGAACTAGCAGTCTCTATCAATTTTTTTTTTAATGGTACTGGGTATTGAACTCAGGACCTCTGCACTGACCTGCAATCCCAGCCCTTTTTAATATATATATTTTTTTATTTATTTATTTATTTATTTATTTATTTATTTATTTTTATTTTGAGACAGTGTCTGGCAAAGTCACTAAGTTGCCAAAGCCGGGCTAGAACTTGGGATCTTCCTGCCTCAGCCTCCCAGAGTGCTAGGATTACAGGTGCGCACTGCCATGCTGGACTGCCACAATACTTACTGTCTGATTGAATAGGTAAAAGATAGCAATGAGGAAGGCCCACTGCAAGCATACACAGTTATGATCAGGATGGTAAGGGGAGGGCTGGGGAGATAGCTCAGCAGAGTAAGCACTTGCCTGACAAGCACAAAGGCCTGAGTTCAATCCCTTGTTCTGAAAAACAAAACGAAAAAGAAAAGAAGGAATGGTAAGGGGAAAAAAAGGCATTGAGAAAAGGGATGAAAACACAGTTTCTATGTTGAGTTTAATGCTGCTTTGATTAAACACTGAACTGGTTGAGTCGAAGACTACATACATTGACTCGCTTTTCACGCCTGACTCGGGCTAAGCTGCTCCTAGTGAGGAGGTTAAGCCAGGGTCACAGAGTCTGCTACAGCACTTTCCTGCCAACCTGGCACCGAGGCCACAAAGGGTACCCACTTCCAAGTTTCCACTGGACAGTGCCTGCCTTTGCTTTCCTTAGGGCGGGAACAAGAAGAAACTGGCAGAACTCGAGGCCATTCAAATCCCAGCCTGGGCACCTCCATCCAGCCTTCATTACATTTGTGCCCACTTATCCCCAGGGGCAGGCAGTGTGGCAGGGTCCGAGTGAGAGCCTGGAGGGGGTTGAGGGGCACACCTCCCTGACCAGCCCCAGGGGAGAGCCCGGCAGATGTGGCGCACAGTGCTCATCTCCTTAGAAGTCCCTCCCTGGCCCAGAGTCTTGGCTTCTCAGAAGTTAACCTTCATCTTGTTGGGGCAAGATCAGTGGCGAGTGTCAAGAGAGATATTAAAGATTAAAGAGCCTCACAAGGGAAGGGGATACTTTTGCCCCAATCTCTTAATTTGTTTCTTCCCTTTGCAAGTGCGTTCATGTTTCTGGGCTCCCTGGCTTACTCCCCGGCAGTTTGTAGTCATTATTTTCATGACTTTGTGGTCTCATTGATATTAGGATGGGTTTCAAATGCTCGAGGGGACACGTCCACGCTCCACTGCCTTCTCCGTCTTGTCATGTGGCTGACAACTTCTGCCCGTTTCAGCCTGTGGCCAAGCCCATCCCACGCCCCACCCGCTCTTTCCGTCTTTTATTGGTGCCATGTTGACTTTGCAGGCCTGTGTTAGTTCAGCATTCAAAGCACCTGCAAAGAATTAACCATCTCTCCTGGCTGCTGGGAGCACCCAGGCCTTTGATCTCTTTGAATTCTGTACTTTTGGAAATGTTAAAGCCCTCTCTAACCACACCAAAGTACACAAAAGATCCAGGAGCCCTTGCAGGTGGACCCCCTAGACTAGCTCTGCTCAGAGATGCAAGGTGTTCAGAAGGGGCCATGTAAGTGTTTGCATATTCCACGCACTGCTCCAGGTACTTGACATGAGTACCTCATTTCATCTTTGCTTAGAGGCCCACAAGACTCTGCCAAGCCCTTCCCAGTTATTTCTCTAACCTATCTCGTATTCCTTTCCTCAATTCCACTTGGATGCAGCTATAGCATCTTCCAGGCTTTTCCTCTCACTGACAGGCTCACCCCTCTATGAGAGGCTGTTCTGGGCCCTGGGTTCCTCACCTCTCAGACGTGTCAGTTGGTCACCCCTAACCTCCTTCATATCTATGAAACCAGCCTCTACCACTCTGTCAAATACTACCCCCTACTACCCACAGTCTGTGCAACTTGCTTCCCGCTGGTTTTCCATTACACTTATCACTAACTTTTGTAGCTTACTTATTTTCTTTATTTTGTCATCTGTCTTCCCTGATGAAAGGGCAAGGAGTTTACATTGTTCCCTAATGTAACCTAAGCACCTAAAAGAAAAAAAGAATCAGAAACATAAAACAGTATCTGGTACATAATAGATTCTCTGTAATGTCTATTGAATAAATGAACTTTGTCTCTTTAAAAAATGAGGTAGTTACTTCTACTCTCCCATCTGAAAGATAAGAGCATTGAAGCTCAAAGAACTAAGCATAGTGGCTCACACCTGTAATTCCTGCACACATGAAGCTGAGGCAAGAGGACTGCACAGGTTGGGGACCAGCCTAGGCTACATAGTGACTTCAGGGCCGGCGTAGAATACATAGTGAAACCCTGTCTCAAAAAACCAAAGCCAAAACTTTAAGTAGCACATTTACCTCAGGTCATTCTTCTTGTGAGGAGTAGGGCCGGCATATATAACCAGGATCGACTAATTCCCAGAAATGTGCTTTCAACCACAAGTTCTAGGTCAGTCCTAAAAGTCATGCAAATTAGTGGGTTAAATGCAGATTCTCCCACCTTAACCCTAAAGGCCTACCTCTGTTTCCCTGTGTTTGGGGCGCAGGTGGCCCAGGAAACACTCTTGGGGATGCACTGGGACTACTACTTGGTTTTCCAGGGCTTGTGATCTACATGGGGAGGCACAGAGATAAAATTTCCTGGGCACTTTTTAGCCATGTGGAATCATTTCCCATGGTACATAAGTGCCGGTGAATGGAATCCCTACCCTCAGCCTTGGCCTAGCACGGCTGGCAAGCCCAGCCTTGGCCCCAAGGGACTGCCTCCCCTGAGCAGCCCCATCCCCAAGGCCTTAGTCTCTGCGTGTATGACGGAGATAATAAGTACTTGACTGGGAGCAAAAGGCTCTTTTAAATTGGGATGCCGCAACCTAGACTGACTTCCAGAGCTCAGAACAGTATGTGGTTGAGCAGAGAAGTAACCCACAGTACAGCCTCAGCGTGAGAGGATCACATGACACATGGCTCATGGAGGCTGTTTCCAGCAGACACCCAAACCAGGAAGTTGGGCCGGCATAGCTCAGAGCACTAAGCTCCTTCTTAGGCAAGCTCAGGGACCAGGGTTCCCTCCCTGGTACCACATGTTGCGCTGGTCCCACTCCTGGGTGCAGTGCGAGCTGGTCACTAAATCTGGGAGTGACGGCACACACCTGTAATATCAGTGCTGGGGAGGCTGAAAACAGGAGGATCACTATGACTCCGAGCTGCGCACTGAGACCCTGTATCAAATACATTAAAAAAAAAAAAAAACAGGACGAGCGAGATGGCTCAGGGGTCTAAAGCACCTGCTTAGGCAAGCTTAGGCAACCACAGGGACCGAGGTTCAATCCCAGGCACCACATGCTGCACCAGCCCCACCCTCAGGGCAGGCTGAGCTGGCCATAATAAAAAAATAAATAAATAAAAATTAAAAAAACGAAAACAAAAACTGGAGGCCAAGAGCAGACACTGGAAGCACCAGTGGCCCAGAAGAGTGTCCACTTTATAGCCTATTATTTCATAGTTTGTGTTTGGATAACTATGTTTTTTGCCACTTAAATATAATTTACATGGAAATCTTTTCAAAATATACTTAAATACACACAAAGGGGCTGGACAAAGTGTGATCAAAAACCTGATGAACACAGCCACTGAGTGTCATCCCACAAAAAGGCAGGCTCAAACCTTGACCCTGTGTCCTTGACCGCCCTCCTCACTGGATCCAGCACTGTGATTTCTGGCTCTTCAAAGTCCAAGTGACCGTGAAAGGCAACATCTTGAATCAACTCAGAACATCGAGGCAGTCACTACCGTGTAGTTATACCAAAGAAGACCTCCAGAACTGCTTCAGAAAATGTTTGAAGAGAGGGGGATTAATGGCGATATATATGTTTCACCATAATAATTTTTTTTTTAAATTTAAACATGTTTTTTGGAGGCCAGGGATATAGCTCAATAGCATAAGTGCCTGTCTGACAAGCACAGAGTCCTGAGTTCAATCCCTGGTATCAAAAAAATATATACATATATGTATTTTTGTTGTGTTCCGTATGTATTTGAGATTATCTGTATCAGCTAAGTAGTAAGTGGACTGTATTTTACTGGGAAGGCTGCAGAACCCTAAAAATGTTTTCTTTGTTCTCAGCATCATTGAAAGTTACCCCAGGGCTTAGCTCTAAAGTAGATGCTTGTTGGCTCCATTGCACAGATGACAACACTAAGGCCCAGAGAATAAACTGCATGTGCTCGGGAGGTGGCCTGGCAGAGGTAGGCAGGTTCAGGCCTGCTGCCACTTGCCTTCTTCAGTGGAAACAACCATATTTTGCTGGGAGGAGGAATGAAAACCAGCCCTAACTATGGCTGCTGAGGAGAAGGCAGTCCATTGTGTTCCATTCCTTCTCTTATGTAAACTTATATTCTCTTTCTGTTTTCCTTTGAAACAAAGATGGGATCATGCTGTATAGAGCAATTTTCTATTCATAGCATGAAGTCATCTATTTTATCTTCATCTTCAACTCAGTCAAACGAATTAAGCCTTACCATGAAAGCTCCCAGAGAAAGATTCACACTCAGGTTGAAGCTCAGAGGCTTCATGGCCACCATTCAGGCTAAGCTGCCCGGCTTCCCTCCACTTTGGCTCCTGCTCATCGTGGCCATGCAAGATGCTGGCCCAGCATTGCCAGGTTTTCTGATTTTTTTAAAAAGATACTTAAGCCGGGCGTGGTGGCGCACGCCTGTAATCCCAGAACTTGGGAGGCTGAGGCAGGAGGTGTGAGTTTGAGAACAGCCTGAGCTACAAAAGTGAGCTCAAGGCCAGCCTGAACTGCATAGGGAGACCCTGTCTCAATAAATTAATTAATTAATTAATTAAATTAAAAGATACTTAAAATTGAGACTCTGTTGTGGGAAGTATTCTTGTTTTTTTAATGTTGTGGTCTCAAATTCCAAAAGTGTAGTTTAATCAAACCTGTCCGTCAGCTCTCTTCTCTTAGACGATGCCACAGGCGTCACAAGCAGTTGTCAGGCTTCAGGGCAGTTGGATTCCCAAAGCAGCCCTCGAGAGCCAGCAAAGATGAGAGGCCGATCCCAGGCCCCTTGGGGCTTGTGCGCTCATGAACAGGACAGACAACGCCATCACCGTGGCTTGGGTCTGCATGCCCCCAAAGACCAGTGTTGAATGAAGCTTTGGTCCCCAGGCTCTGGCATGCAGAGGCAGCAGAGCCTTCAGGCGGCTGCAGCACCCTAGCCACAGGAAGTCAGCACGAATGCCAGTCTCCCCACCCCCACACGAACACCACTATAGGACCAGAGCCACAGACTGCCACTTCTGAAACTTCGGGCCAGAATGAACCCCTCCCCCTGTTGATCATCTCAGGTGTTTGTTATGGTAACAGCTGATTAACCCAACAGTTTCAAAGTAATGTAGTAGACTACACAGTAATAAGTGCTATACCAAAAATAAAACAAAATGACATGAGGAGGGGTTTCTGTTTCGAATCCCATAGCCAGGGCAGCGTTGTCTGCAAGAAGGTGTCTGAGGGGGGATCTGGAGGAGGTGAGAGGTGTGCAGGCATCCGAGACCAAAGAAAGCATGGCCCCGGGGCCCCAGGCGCTGGGTGTAGCTACCAGCAGGGCACGCACGTGGCAATACCTGAGTCCCTGGATTTGATGCCCAGGACCAGAAAAACTAAACAAGAGCATGAAGAGCCTGTGGCAGCGGTGCACTTGGCGAAGACGTACGTGAGGGGCTGCACACTGGGAAGACTGAGGAGGCGTGACTGGAGGCACGCCGGGGGACTAGCAGGGCCCCTGCAAGGGGACAACTGCTATACCAGGTTATGGATGGGAAAATGCATAGCTAGGAAGCAGTATAGGCATTTGAACCCAGGCCTGGCTTAGCTCCAAATCCCTGGTTCATAGCTACTCTGTGATGCCACACTGGGAGCAATGGTGGGCTTCACCGCATTTCTGCTCCTGCGGGAAGCTCGGTGCATGGGTTTCGTTTATGCCCCCCTGGTTTTTGTGCTGCTGCCTCAGCCATGGAGAATTAGGTTGAAAGGATCCTAGAAGGCTGTACCCCAAAAATCGGCAGGCTTGGCAGAGGAAAGGTTTATTATATTTTTATGATCTAAATTTTTTTAAACAGGCTATCCATGACCATGCCACAGTTTAGAAGGCCAAAGGGGCACCCACGATTGCATGGTGGAGCTGGGTTTCATTTAGCAGAGGTGGCCCTGGGCATTTATATGGGAAGCATGGCAGGGGAAGAAACTGAGGCACACAGCTGGTGGCCAAGGAAAGCCTTCCATCAGGGGGAAGCCAGGTATTTATCCCAACCCCAGTGAGAGGAGGCATCTTCGAGAACATTTGTGTGTAAAAGAAATTGCCTGGATTTGTCCTTTGATGTCACTGGGGTCCATTTTACTTTTCCCTTCTCCTTCTGTATGGCTGCCTGTCTGGGTGAAAGATGGCCATCAGAGTCCAGAAAATCTGTTGTGTGATTTCCCAGGGTGAGGAGCACCATCATGGGATTCACAATTTTGTTAAAATAAGATGAGTGATTCATTCACATTTACAGGCAGAGCAGCCTTTACCCGGAAAGCCAGACTTTGCAAAACAAAACCGATGGCTTTCCAGAGTCACCACTCGCATCAGTTTCCTTTCCCATCCAGTCCCTGAGGAGTCAGACACGCTTCCCTCCCTCGCTGCCCGGCTCTTACCCACACACGCACCTAATTACAGGCATGGTGCGCTGCAGATGCCCACAGAAGACAGGGCTATGCTGGGCTCCTCTGAAAAGCTGTGTGTGTAGCTCACCCTCTTCCCGCTGCCCACTGTGTTTCTGAAGTCTGTGTCTTAGCACACAGGCAGCCTGAAGCCCATCATCCTTGGCGGAAGTCAGTGGTTCTGACAGGAGACCAGGGTGCGCGTTGTCTGTTTGCCCACATGCCAGCCAAACCTCTGTTCCTCTTGCACCACCAAGAACCTGAGAGCTTGGTGGAGGTGGGTTGGCTTTTTTTTTCATTTTTATTTTTAGTCTGTCTTGGTTCAGCTCACCCTCAGTGAGTAACCCCGCTAGCCACTGCTTCTGTTTATATTTATATAGAAAAGAAGGAAAATGCATTTCAAGCAAATCACACGCATAATCTGGCCCACTTCGTATTTACTCTGTGGCTGTTCTAGACAGTGAAAAGCTCAGAGAAATAATAGCGATTAGTTTTTGTTTTCTCTGGCTTGCTCAAGTCCTCATCAGTTTTGCTGATTTTTTGCTTATAAAAGTCCATCCTGTCAGCCTGACTTTAAGTTGAAAAAGAAAAGGGAGTTGGAAGTGGACATGTAAGTTAAACAGACGTTTCTCTTGGTGATCTGTGTCAGGTCCTATTAAAATTGCAGATACAAGCCAGGCATGGTGGTGACTGTCTGTGACCCCAGGACTCTGGGAGGCTGAGGCAAGAGGACCAGGAGTTTATGCTCAGCCTGGCCAGTTTAGCAATCTAATGAGCTCCTGTCTCAAAATAAAAAATTTAAAACATAAATAAAAAGTAAAAACATTTACTTTTTTGTTTATTTTGTCTTTTTGAGACAGGGTCTCACTATGCAGTTCAGGCTGGCCTTGAGCTCACTCTAGTCCAGGCTGGTCTCAGACTCACACCGATCTTCCTGCCTCAGCCTCCTGAGTGCTGGGATTACAGGCAGGCATGCATGTGCACAAAAGCACATGAGGAGACCAGCAATAGGACATCCAGAGCAGGAGGAGGACTGGGCACTGCCCTCTCACAGGCCTGGGCCAGCAGGAGTCCCGAGGGCAGGCCTGCTACCTGCTGCCTCCTTGGGGGACATAGCACCTGCAGGGCTCACCTCTCCCTCCTGCTCATTTCTTTTATCGTCTCAAAAGCTCTTGATTATTGCGATCACTGCATTTTCGTTTCACTAATGTCATGCATAGTGCTGTAATCACACTCTCCTTTTTAATTGCTTGCTCATGATCACCTGGCTAGTTCACCAGAATGGGAACTGAGCTGGCTGATTCCTGGAGCTTGCATTTTATTTTATTTTACTTTATTTTAATTTTATTTTTTACTCAGCCCCCTTTTTTCTAATCTTGAAGCATGTTCTCACTACGTTACCCAGACTGGCTTAAAGAGCCCCCAGAGCAGTGGCATTTATGGGCATGGATCACCACACCAAACCAAAGCCCCCTCCTGTAACCACTGCACTAGGGAAGCCCCACTTTGGCGTCAGGGTGGGGGCTCCTACATGCTCTTGGTAGAGCTCTAGAGTTTTTAGACTACCCGACAGAACTTTCCTCTCTGCCATTTCTAGCCTGGGTAAGGCTGTTGAAGAGAAAGTTAAATAAAAATGTCTTCATCTTTATCTATGGTATATATTAAAGTTCCTGTAAGACTCCATTAAAAAAAAAAAAACTCTGTCTCTTATTTTCACACCCTTGTGTACAGCTTCCTTATTTTATTGTATAGTTGGAGATGCTTAAGCCTAGAAAAGCTATGCCCAGAGGAACGTAATTTGTTTTCTGCCTAGCTCGCAGCAACCCCTTTTCTTTCTATCACAGTGTACCTCTGGGGTACAATTGACTGTTGCCTTTTGGAAACCATGTGAAAACCCTCACCCTTGCTGGGAGAGCCCACAGAAGGCAGCAGAAAACTACTGCCTCTTTTTCAAAGGCTAAGCAGTGCGTACCCAGCTGAGGGCCACACTGAAGTCAGGCCATGCTCTCTCACTTCAGTCACTGAGCCAGGGGCTGGACTCCGTTCTGCACGTGGCTCTCTGGCTAGGGCTGTCCCTGCAGTAGATCGGAGTGTCCTCCTGGCAGGGAGTCCCACCCAGCCCAAGGCACAATATCTGTTGGGAATGGGGCACCCTGCCTCCCCCATTTCCCCACACCTTGGGGTGCTACCTGGATCTGTGCAGGACGAGGGTGCAAGGGCCAGGCTGCTGTGACTGCCCTGAGGGGCACCAAGGTCCTGTTCCACATCATGGAGTCCCAAACACCTTCCCTGCTTCCTAAGTGGCAGAAGGCTGTGCCGTGCCAGAGTAGCCAGCTCTGTCGCCAGAAGAGAGGGGCTTGCTTCGCCTTCCACAGAGCCACGTGCTGCCCACTTTGGCCTTGTGCAGCTTGTTAGGTTTAGTGTCATAGAAGCTTTCTCAGTCAGTAGCTTCCCCTGAATGACACCTTACCTTAGTGTCCTCCAACCTTGAAGGCCAGAGGACAGGGTGGTGTCGCAAGTGCCTGACGCGATGTTGAGGTTCCTGTCACAGCAGACCACACTAGTGGCTAAGGATAGCCTTGGCAGTCTGCATACCTGACAAGATGGCTGGGAGGGGTCATGTGGGATCCCTGGGGGGGAGGGTGGATTTAGACTCTGATTCAAAAGGCCCCATCCGTAAGTGTTTCTTTATCTGATCCAAAGAAATAGTGCCTGGGAGTCACTTTAGTTCGTCCTAAACTTTGTCACGAAATGGTTAGAGTCTGATTCAACGCTTGGCCCACAGCACATACACGGGCCAAACAGAAACAAGCGAACTACATAGCTCAGCCAGTGTGGAGCTTAGTCATAATACAATATAACCCTAAACAGCCTGGCGCTCTGCCCCTGTTTGAACACAATGAAGATGCTCTGGGGAGTAATGAGTTGGCAGAAGAGGGTGTTAATAAGGCCCAAGAACTCCAGCCTGCAGGTAGCACTGGAAGCCAATCCCATTCCTTTGGTACGATTATTTCCCTTTTGTGCACTAATCACCATTTCCCTCCACTCACAATACAGAACAGCGCTGCCAAAGATAAAACTGAAGAACGTGGCCTGCTCTGCCGAGGCTTCACATGACAGGAACAGAGCCCGTGAGAGGCTAGCGCTCTCCTGGAACTTAGGGCACCGAGTGTGCGTGGGGTGTGAAGCTTTCAGATGTCCCCTTTCCTGCTCTCCTCCCCCTCCTCTCAGCTGTGTATTTATTCAGCTGTGGCCTAGTGACAAAGCTCTGAAGCCCAGGGATGGATGAGGTAGTGGTTAGGCCCTGAACCAGTGGTGTCCTTCCTTCCCAGCAAGTCCTGACAGGGCCCCCTGGCTAGGGGTGAATGACATTTAGAATGAGCCTTTGCAACCCTAGCATAAAGGGACATCAAAACAATCGCAACTGAAAATTGGAGAGTCCACTTCTGGGCTGCGGTCTTCACTGGCCTCTGTGGTGGTTTCTATTGAAATCCTGCCATCAACCAACGAGAGGCTATACAGTCCTCCAGGTCCTCCGCGGCCTGGGACCAATTCATTTTGTCTAGGCCTGTCCAACGCCAGCTCCCCCAGCCAACATCCAGCACTCACATGAGTTCACACTGAGTCCCGGGGGTCTCACACACTTCACAAGCTAAAAGTCCTGATTCAGACCTTGGAGGAGGCCAGGTCTGAGCAAGGGATAGGAGACAGGCCCAAATCCCTCCACCCAATGCTCTTCCATGTGTCCTCAGAGACCAGCAGGTCCTGTCAAAGGCTAGCAAAACACAGGCATCCCAGTCTATGACTACATAGTTCACCACTCTTGCGAAGTCTGCAACAAGGCTACAGAAATGACTACACTGCGCTGCAGAGCCTCAGAGGCAGGACTCAGAGCCAGGAGGTCCCAGATGTGGAAAGACACCCTGCTTCCCCAGGTAAAAACAAGCAAACCCTTGTCAGGCATCAGTCATTTCTGATGAGATTAATTGCTTGGCTAACATAACCTCACCTGTCACTGACTGGGATCAGAATAGTGATAACCAACAAAAGAATGCTTCGAGTCAAGGTGGCCCTTATCTTGCCATCAGTAGTACTGGTGTTGGAGTTGCATTGTGGCCAGCTGCATTTCGGGGAGGTGAACCCTAGGCTTCTGGGGTTCCTATAGTGAAACTAGTGGTACATTCCCAGGAAAAGGAATACTCAAGCTGATGGCACTGAGCACTTGCTGAGAAGGTTCTGGAACCTACCAGCCCAAGAACTGCTGCGGGGACCTGCCACAATTGATTGTTTGCTGCGAGTCTGGTGCCTACCAAACAGAAGATGTGCCATGTTCAGCCCTTTCCTGGCTTCTCACACACAAGTCCTAAATTTATAGAAATGATTCCTTTCCCCACACTCCCACATGTCTGTGACACAGTAACCAAAGCTTTGTCCCTAACAATTTGGAGTTGGGTCAGCACGTGGTATATGTTTTAATTCATTCATTCCTTCAACAGATAGTACAATGTGGCAGGCACTGTGCTGGAGGCTTTGGTTCAATACAAAGTTTCCTTAACTTTAGTCCTTTAGGTTTTCATCAGTTAATAATTATAAAATAGGGCTGGGGACATAGCTCAGTGGCTTAAGTGCCTGCCTGGTAAGCGCAAGTCCTGAGTTCAATTCCTAGTACCAAAATAAATAAATATAAAATGGAACCAGTTATTGAACACTTGGCTAATTTTTCTCAGAAAAGTATCTTATATATAAATTAACCCTCTTATTTTTTTGTAATTATCCATCAGGTAGGTTTTAAACCAATGTTCAGAGAAGCTGCATAGCTAGTTCAAAGCCATGCTGGTGCCAAGAGGGGAGCCAGGCTTTGAAGCCAGTCACTAACACACCTGGCTGCCTCCCTGCCCTGTGTGACATGTTCCCACCAGCATGAACCACCTGTCACACATGTAAGACTCTGGGACAGTAGCAAACACACAGAACCCCTAGTCATTCAGAGCTACCCACAGCAGACACAGAAAGTACGGCCCCATCGCAAACATGTCCATGTGACTCCTGAAGGGCCGCACGTGTCACTTAGATGTAGTCTCCCAATCAGCTGGCGTGAATGATCCTGTCCTCAGAAGTGACTCCCCCAGCCCTCTTGCTAGGACAGAACTCCTGGGACTTTTAGAGCCAGAGAAGCTTGGGTCTGAACTAAGGACCCTCCCAGCAGCTATTTCCTTGACAGAGTAGGCGACTTCTCTGCTTTCTTCATTTCAGTAATAGCAAATACTGACAGAACCTTGCCGTGGGACAGACCCGATTCAAAGTCCAGCATGTCTGTCCGCCCACAGCAGTCCTATGACTTGCACAGCTGCTCCGTGCCTATGGAAACCACAGCCTGGAATCAGGCGCCTCCTAGGAGGTCAGTGGCCAAGCAAGGCTCTAGACCCAGGCACCCTCACTCCAGAGACCGTGCTACCTCTGAAGAAGATAGGAATGAAGTGTAGGAACCCTTCTGGTCCAGGGCCAGGCCCCTGAAAAGAAGAAGGCTTAACACTCCTGACCGCCCATCCAAAGAGAAGCACCCATTTGTGAAAGGACCTTTCTGGTTTTCATCTTACACCAAAACAATCTTCTGTGTCTACTTTTGAACTTGCAACAAGTGCTGGCTGAGCTTTCCTAGTCACGTGGATCCCTTTCACTCACCTTCCCTGCATGGGCCAGGACGCTGAGGCCTCAGGACAGGTGGGCAGGCAGAGGCCACAGGTGGCCAGTGGCTGTGGCCTCCCCTACCCCCACTCCCACCCCCAGTGGCTTCCATCTTCCCTATTGACAGTAATTAAAATGCTCAGCCTTGATTTCTTACCAGAGAAGTCTCAGTTCACTTGGGTTGCTGCCTGGACCCAGCTCACCTGGAGCAATTTATTCCCTGAAGTATGTTTGGCGGGAAAACACCCACTTAAGCCTTCACACGTTTGTGTGGATGAGATCATGGTGCTGAGTTAGCTCCAGAGCCAGGCTGCCTGGTCCGCAGGTTGGCCCCTGCAGCATATACAGTCTGAACTTGTGTGTCTGTGAAATGAGGTATACCAAGGATTCAAGGAGGTATGCAAGAAAGCCCAAGAACAGGGCCCGCGCTGCCTGGACACTCAGAACAGAGCAGAGAGTGTTAAGGCTGGCCGGGCCCAGCTCTGCCGTCATTCCCGCCCAGCCTGGGCTTCTGCTCCAGGAAGACCCTTGCAGTCTGCCGGCCGCTGGGCCATCCTCCTCAGTCACCAGCTTCCTGTGTGCCCCACGCTTCCAGGTCCCCTCTATGAGCTGGGCCTGGGCGCAGTGGCGTCTATACCCTAAGGCTGCCGTGGAGGTTAAGTGCGCTAATTCGAGTGCTGAGCACAGAATCCAAGACCATTCACACTCATTACCGTTATTCTGGAGCACAAAAGGCTGCAGAGAAGAGCCTTTGAAGTCTCACAGAGCCTGAGAACGAAGAGCCAGCCTGGGTGGTGGTGGCTGGGCCTGGCTGGAGCCAGGAGCCTGGAGCCAGGCGGCGATGGCAGCCGGAAGGAGTCGCACAGCTCGCCAGCTTCCTAACGGCATCGGGAGTGCTTCCGCAGGAAGGTGTGCTTCAAACCCAGCCAGCAAGGCCACGCTGTGTGCCTGACCTCTTCCATGTTTATCCCCAGGATTTTTTTTTTTTTTTTTTTTTTTTTCAGAACCGGGGATCAAACTCAGGACCTTGCACTTGCCAGGCAGCACTTGTACCCTTGAGCTATCTCCCCAGCCCCATATCTCCAGGATTGAAAAACAAAACAACCAAGACTGCTCCCGTGGGTGTCACTCCGTGCTGGATAGCTGCTGAGTGCTCTCTAGACATTATCTCTCCTGCACTTGACTTCAGCCTGCACAACAGGTCCTGCCTCCCCCTGTGCAGATGAGCGCTGCCACTCGGCAATGGAGCCGCCTGCCTGTGGCACCGTGGAAGTGCTCAGTCCACCTGGGGAGCCCAGCCTCAGGGCAGAAAGGGAAAGGCTGTGTTCCCCATCAGAGCTCTGCTTTTGGAACTTGTCTTACCACCTGCCTTGTCCTAGTCCCTGAGGGCCAGGAGTGGCTCTCCCTTAGCGTAAGCTGCTCATGATATTATCTGGCCATTGCCATAATAGAATTAGGCTCTCTCGCTCTCTCTCTCTTTCTCTCTCTCTCTCTCATTTAAAAGTTGTTTATTTGCTTGCAGTATTATGAACCTCTACCTAACTACCTTCTTCACTTAATGCTGAAAAGAGTCAAATTCCCCAAGCGGTAGGCAGGCTGTATTCTGTTTTTAGTATTTCTGAGAGCGTTTTGTTACATGAAAAAAGATACAAAGGGATTTGGGGGAATCCTGCTTCTGCCCTTGAGAAGTGAGTATTTGAAGTACATGAGGTAGATAACATCAAGATGGTAAAGAGGGTCCCGGCGGCAGTGTCTGTGTCTTTGTCTTTATTAGATGTGGGGAGGAGCAGCCATAGATTTGCTCCCTTCCCCCACCTGTGCTGGTCCTCGCCAGACCTGTGAGACTCTGAGTGACTTCTCCTCCCTCTCTTGAAGAACAAGCCCTCTAGCCAGGCCATGCTCCATGCCCGGGGTCAGCAAGGGAGCAGAGGAAAGCGCACAGCTCGCTGCGGCCACGGCAAAAGCCACTAAAGCCACCTTGCTCCTTTGACCTCCACTGACGCCGAATCTGTCCTTTGGTGTCCCTGACTTTGGCCATGTGGTTAGTTTAACTCTCTGCCCCCACCTTGAATTGAGCTTTGATGAAAAAGCAGTAGGAACTCCGGCCTGTCCCTGGAGCTTTGGGGTTTTTGCCTTGGAAAAGCATGAACCAAACGAGCAGGGCAGGAGAGCTGGATTCCTGTGGCCGGGCTAACTTTGGCCGAAGACACCAAGTGCCTGTGATCCTCATCACCTTCCTTCCCAGCTGTGGCCGTGCCCTGCGCATCACCTTCCCTCGCCCCTCCTTCCCCCAAGGAGGCTCCAGGGCCACAGCTCCTGCCCGACCCCCAGGGGCCCTTCCAGATGGAAAATGATGCATGGGAATGCTTGCAGACTGCAGCTGCCAGGGGACCCCAAATCTCTGGGCTTTGGGACAAGTAATAAAGAAACAACTCTCAAGCACCAGCGTGTTTTCTGTCCCTTGGGATCCCAATAAACCTCTCTGAGATTTGCCTGTTTGGCAGATCCGAACCACAGAGCCTCCCGACTGCTCTCACCCAAGAGAGCAGGGCTTTGGTCTGTCAGATCGTTTGGTGGCCTGGACTGTGTACGTTGGACTTCTCTCCTGGCTTCCTGTAACAGGGTGGCCAGATCTCTGTGCAGGCATCTGAGGAGCCAGCCAGTGCAGTGCTGGGTGACAGTGACGCAATCTGTGGTCGACATGCTGTGCCCTGCTTCTCCGTGCACAGAAGGCTGTTTGCCTTGGTTCAGCCTCCAGACATCCTGTGGATGGCCCTGGCCATGGGGTGGTGAGCATTACCATACCAGAGGCTTCTGCATGTTCACCCAGCTCTCCAATGACTCATCCCTCCAGATGTTTCTGTCCCAAGAAAACCAAGGGAAGAAGCCCATGAAGGCGCCTCTCCAATGTCCTCTCTTCCCTCAGTGTTTCTCGGCCAGCCCTTTGGTCAAAACGTCATACCTGGGTGCCTCCACCCAGGAAAGGCTTTGCAGGAATATTGATACTAAACTCTCATCGCAGAAGTTAGTGGCTTCAAGGGGCAGGGATTAAGTTCAGTGTGAGGTGGTGAGTTCAATTCTAGTACAAAAAAAAAAAAAAAAAAAAGGCTTCACACCCCTAACCCAGCTAACCTTGAAAGAGCAGCTCAGCTGGGGGTGGTGGCTCAGGTTTCCTGCCAGCACTGGGGCGCTGAGGCAGGAAGATCTCAAGTGCAAACTCTTTGGCTGGGTAACTGATGACTTAGCAATAGCCTATCTCAAAATAATAGCTTTCCTCAGACTGAGTCTGGAGCCACGAATGACTAGAAAGAGAACAGCGACGGGAAGCTGAGGCCTAACGCGCTCCTCTCCATTTTCACTGCAGACCTGCTGACCATGAAGGAGTACCACTGCCTGCTGCAGCTGCTGTGCCCTGACTTCCCACTGGAGCTCACCCAGAAGGCAGCCAGGTATGGCTCCCCGACTGCCAGGCCAGCCCAGCCCTTAGCCTTCTGTGGGCCGAAATGTTCACGAGGGGAGAAGCTGGCATCAGAGGGAACTTTACTGGGGTCTGTGACAGAATGGCATTTCATAAGGGAGCCAAGTGAACCGCACAGTCTCTGTGGGAGTCTTGAGGTCTAAAGATAGGGGTGGCGGGGCGGGGGGGGGAATGCACATACCCACATGCACACCACATGCACACACACAGGTACATGGACATGGGGACACACTGAGAAAGGCACGAGAGTGGGCAGTGACTTGTGTTGATGAAGGCTGAGATCAGGGGCTCACAAAGCAGGAAGGGGACGAAACCCCCAACTGGGACAGTGTGCACTATCGTGTGCTAAAGGGAGGCTCTCAGAGTGAGTCCAGACCAGGACCTCGCGGGCACAGTGCAGAGCCCTTCACTGCTGTGTTTGGTTCACTGTCATTCTCATTTTTTAACCAAATGAAGTAGTCAAACTGTACCTCAGTTAACTTTTTTCTTTTGTGGGGAGTAGTAGAGATTGAACCCAGGAAATATTCAGCTATATCCCCAGCCCTTTTTGGGTTTAGTTTTTGTTTTTAAATCTAGAGTCTCACTAAATTGCCCAGGGTGGCCTCAAACTGTATCCTCCTTCTTCAGCCTCCTGAGTAGCTAGACTGATAGGTCTGCACCACCAGATGCAGAAACTTATTATTTAACACAGAGCCTGAGCTTGGGTTGCAAATGGAAATATAAAGAAAGAAATCTTTTCAAAAAAAACCTTAAAAGAGGAGATGTTTGGGGGCTTGCCAGGTAGCTCAGTAGCTCAGTTGATTAAAGCACATGATTTGGCAAAGTCATTCAGGTGCCAGGGACCCCAGTTCAATCCCCACCTCTACATGGAGCACGAGACCTGCTCTTAAGGCAGTCTGAGTTAGCAAAAAGAATAGAAGTCCATGTGGCTCACAGCTTTAGGGAATTCCATCCATGGTCAGCTGACTACAAGGCTGGAGCACCATGGCGGAAGGGCCCAGCAGAGCAGGGGTACTCAGTTCTTGGGGGGCAGGAAGCAGGGCAGGAGATGGTTCCAGAGAAGAAGGGGTGAGGGCCCAGACCTAGAGCCCAGACCACACCCCAGGACCCACCCAGAAACATCTAGCATCTCATCCCACCAGTCTTGGGTGGATCCCAAGCCAATCCAGCTGCACCCCACCCTAACCGCCGCACCCAGGTCCTCTACTCACACTGAAGTCATTCACTGCACTTGCTTGGTTCCATGGGAAGGATTCTCTGACCGAATCCTTATTTTGAAAGTTACCTGTCACCTTACTGAGGCTCCAGTGGGCTACCTGCATGGCGGGAGCTTACTGACAGCTTGCAAGCAGCAGGGCCGGAGAACGCTCCATCTCTGTGAGCTCCTGCCCTGTGTCCTGGCACCATCGCCTCTTGGCAGCACAGCCCTCTGAAACCAGAGATGCATCAGCTGCGCTGCTCCTAGAATCCCCTTGCACTCCACAACGTGCCACTGACCCCTGCCAACTTGGAAGAAAAGAAGGTGTGTGCCTTCACGCACACAGCAACCTCGCCCTGGCAGGATGCTAGTGCTCCACAGTCATGAACTCTTCTTAGCCGAGTGTAAAGCCTGACACAGCCAGCATTTGGTAGGACTTCTCTCCTTACTGCTCAGGGCATCTTCCATTTCCCATAAACCATAGTTCAGCTTTGATCAGTTTGATTTTTCTGTAATCCAAAGATACAGATTTTATTTTCCTTAGCCTGAAAAATAAGAAAAGCATGAGATTATTTTTTATAATTTGAAAGAGCCAAGTGGAGTTAGCATTAAATTGTTTAATCTTTGGGCTCAGATCATTTTAAGAAAAATTCAATCCAGGCATGATGGTGCACACTGAAGTCCCAGCACTCTAGGAGGCTGAGACAGAAGGATCACAAGTTTAAGGCTAGCCTTAGCAATTTAGCAAGATTCTGACTGAAAATAAAAAATACAAAGGACTGGGGAATGTCACTCAGAGGGTAGGTGTTGGTTGACCCCTAGGACCAAAGAGAGAGAAGAAACAGAAACTAGGAGATTTGCCATTCATATAGACAAGACTTGAATATAGTGGCACGTGCCTATAATCCCAGCACTTGAGAGGCTGAGGCAGGAGGAACAATGGGAGTTTGAGGCCAGCCTGGGCTATAAAAATGAATTCAAGGCCAGTCTCAACAGCATAGTGATACCGTCTCAAAAACGACTGGACTGAAGGAATATAAGTGTGACTGCGGAATTCCTAAACAGACACAAAGGGCCACGTAAGTGCATGTGCTCCAGATGAATCGACCAGACCTGGCCCGGGCTTGTGGCTGTTGAGTGACTGTCACTTAGCAGAGTAGCCAGCTGTGAGCTGGACCCTCCATACCCGTCTGCTGAATGAATGAAGAAGGAATGAGCACACACATGAGTGAACATGTGAATGAACTTCCTCGCCAGTGTTTTACACAGCCCCAATCACCCACGGCTCCCAGTAACTGCAACAGCCAGGACCCACAATTAGATTTCCATTCCAGTTTCATTCATGTATTCACCAAATATTTATTTTTAACAGTTTTGAAAGGATGTCATTTGCATACCTTGTGCTTCACTTACAGTATAAAATTCAGTGGATTTTAGCATATTTCTAAAGTTGTGGCTCTGTTAGCACAACCAGTAGTAGCACACTTTCGTTAGTTTGAAAAGCCCTGCAGCCTCAGCCACTGCGTTCCAATCCCCTTTGAACCACAGACCCAGCGACCCCTGCTTTCTGCCTCTCTAGTGGCCCATTCTGGGCATTTCAGGTCAATGGCATTGTGTGAAAACACGGTCCTTTACCACTGCTTCTTTCATTTCATGCAAACAAAGTTTGCATGCACTGGGAATCAAACTCAGGACCTTGTGCTTTCTAGGCAGGTGCTTATGCTGCTGAGCTATCTTCCTGACCCTCCAAGTATTTATTGAGTGTGGATTTTTGCAGGAGGAATTATTCTGCATGGTGGAGGCTCAGTCACAAATCAGAGGGCTCCTGTCCCTCCTGGAACAGCATTTAATTGAAAAGAGGCTCACTTGGCACCTGTCACTGCCACCTCTGCCCTCCTGGCCTCTGTGTCTTGGTTTCTGCCCCTCTTTCCTGGTAGCTGCATGGATTCCCCCCAGGGGCTCAAGCACTGAGAGCAGAATCCAAGTTCTCACCCTCTTGAGCTATGCGGGCTTGGGAGGTCATGGGTACAACCGGCCTGTTGCCCGGCCCAGGTGTATCCCTCTACCTGAGGAGGAGCAGCACCACACCTAGACACATTGAGGGCCGTGCCAAGGGACCCATGGGGTTCAGGCCCAGGCATCAGCGGGCGGAGAGCCCACAGGGCCTGACTGGGCCACCAGAGATGAATTGGGAGGCGGCAGTTTTGTTAGGTCAACGCTGCTTCCCCTGAGCTGTTCTCTCTTCCACACTAGCTTGTGTAGAAAACTGGTAGCCACCTAAGAAAGCACCCGGATGTGGAGCACTGCTTGTCCACACCAGCTCCCTCCTGCAGGGCAGCGTGGCTCCTCCTGGGGCTGCCGGAAGGTAGTTCCAGGCCAGCAGTGGAGAAACACAGCCCGGGCCGGTGTGCTAGGCAGTGCTGGCCTCTGTGCCACTGGGCAGCAGGCACATTCCAGAAACACAAGAAAGTGGGAAGCGAGAAGACCCTGGGCAGCAGCCTCAAGACCCCCTCTGCCCCTGCACACCTACAGTAGCACTGCACAAAGACCAGTGGCCCAGATCTGTGATCCCAGTTATCTGGGAAGTTGAGGTAGGAAGATCAAATGTTGGAGACACACCTGGTCAACCTAGCTACTTAGCAAGACCAACCCTCAGAAATTGAAAAGGGGGAGGGGTGCCTAGGGGTGAGCTCAGTTCAAAGTCTTTGGGTTCAACCCCAAATTAAAAAATAAAAAAAAAAAAAGTAAAGGGTTTCAATCCCCACCGAAAGGTAACAGCTTGTGGCCCTGAAAAGTTATTTAATTGCTATGTGGCTCAAATGTACTCACTTGCAGAGTAGGGATAAGAATAGATAGAAGGATCGAAGGAGCAGCATGTGATACACTTCAGATAGTGCATGGTACAGAGTAAACTTGCAGCCCACCTCAGACACGGCAGTGGCTGCCTCAGGAAGCCGGCGGCACCTCCCACCTGCGCCCTGTGCCTGTAGGGCCTGTGGGTCTCTCCTCCTGCTCGTCTCTCCTAAGTTCTCCAGCTGCACTTCCCAGCATATAAAGTGGGGGTAACAATAACTAGCCATGAGCTATTTGTAAGATTTCAACAACAAAAATGTGTGCATCACTTAGCACAGTGCAAACATTCCATAAATAAGCGGTTGCTGTCATAGTAATGTTGGTGGTGGTGTTAACAGATTTTAAAAAACAAATAAGTTCCAGAATTCCCAAAGGCTGTGCTATCTGGCTTGTTTTCATTTTTGTAAAACTCAGAATAATATATAACAAAGATACTAGGTGAAGGCAAATCGCCTGTGGTGGCTGGCAGGCCCTGGCATTCTCCCAGCTGGACAAAGGGGACCATCACATCTGAAAGCTGTCTGAGGCCCAGTGCTGTGGGGCTGGGATACTTGGCCCCAAGGAGGGGGAGTGGGTGCTGAGCTTAAAGCCTACGGAGTTACCTGTAACCGCCCCACATCCCCAGAGTTCGGGGTGCTGGGGTACTCAAGAATTCCTATTTCTAAAAACTCCCCAGATGGTACTAATGCTTGAGCTCATGGTGATCCTTCTACCTCAGCCTTCCCAGTGCTGGGATTACAGGCCTGTGCCACTACACCCGGCTCTCATCAAGAATTTATTGAGTGCCTGTTACATGCGGTCATTGTGCCCTGTGGGAGAGGCTATGACAGTGACGAGAGAGATTTTTGTAGCAGCCCTGGAGGAATTTACAAAGGGATAAAGCAGCAGGCATTGCATAACCTGGAGACTCAGAGGAGGCTGTGCTGTGAGGGGGAGATGAACTTTTCCTAAGAGACAAGAAGTCTGACTGTGAGGCCACCAGTGTGGCACTGGAGTAAGAACAGTGGGTCACACTGGACAGGCCAGTATAGACTTACACCACTTTAAACTGGGCCATAGAAAGGTAAAAATGCTGCATGCCAGTGGCTGAGGGGTGACTCAGGAAGTCGCGAGCGGCAGATAGTGATCCACACAGCAAAAAGTAAAATTAGATCCCCCCTTCATTCGGTACCCAGCAGCCAGCCTCACCTAAATCACAGGCCCAAATGGAAACTGCAGAAGCTGTAATATCCATAGAGAGAAGAAAGGCACTGCGTCCCAGAGAGGAAAAATACCACCCAGGAAGCAGGGATTTCCTTTCCAAGGGCCAGTCACGTCCTGGCCACAACTGTAAAAGTGTCAGACTCTAACCGCTGGACTACCAGAGGATTAAAATGCTGTAAACAAAGCTGAAAGACAAACCAGAGGCCGGAAGAGGATATTTCTCATGTATTAGTTTCCATGATAAAAAAAGAAAATTGGCACAGTGTTGGGGATCAAATGCATAGCTTCACATATGCTAGGCAAGTTCCCTGCCACTGCGTTACACTCCCAGCTCAGTTTCTAGAACTTTCTAGTCTGAAGTTCAATCAACATATTACTCTTGACTTTTTTTTTTTTAGGTTCTGGGATTAAACCTAAGGCCCCATGCGTGCTACGCAAGTGCTCTACTATTTAGCTACATCCCTACTCCTGGTACATTTTAGTCTTGAGAATATATATATACACACATACACACACACACACACACACACACACAAACACACACACACACACACAAATCAATAAGAAAAACTCTAGTAGAAAAATAATCTAAAGATAGAAACAGGCAACACACATTTGGGTGAATTTTCATGCCCAGACTCATGCTAGTTCACATCTGTCAAATAGGTAGTCTGAGGGCTGACAAGATAGCTCAACAGACTAAAGCGCCTGCTTAGGCAGATGCAGGGACTGGGTTTGATCCCCAGTGTACTGTGCTGGCCCTGCCCCTGGGGTGCACTGAGATGGCAATTGAGACTGGGTATGGTGGCACACACCTGTAATCCCAGTGTTTGGGAGGCTAAAAATAGGAGGATCACTATGAGTCTGATCTGTGCAGTGAGACCCTGTACTAAATACATTTTTAAAAAAGAATAGGTAGTCTGATAATTCAGCTGGGCATAGTGGCACATGCCTGTAACCTCAGCTACTCAGGAGGCAGAGGCAGGAGGATTGCTAGGTGGAAGACAGCCTGGGAAACCTGTCTCAAAATTAAACATTTTAAAAAGAGCTGGGATGTAACTCAGGAGTACTAGAATTAAACCCAGGAGTGTTTTGCCACTGAGCTACACCCCAGCCCATTTCCTTTTGAGACAAGATCCCACTAAGTTGCCCAGGCTGACCTCCAATTTGTAATCCCTCCTGCCTCAGCCTCTAGAGTGGCTGAGACTGCAGGTGTGCACCACTGCAGCTGGCATGCTGGTTAGAGTGTAGATATTTGCAAAAACCGCTGCGGTGTAAAACCAGGCAGAGCAATGCTAAGCCTCTGTGTTCCGTAAATCCCTTTGGCCTGGGGGGAAAACAGAATGAGGTATGGTATGGGTGCGCAGGTGGCTGAACGCTAATTCACCAAGCTTCTAAGAACAGAAGCAGAGGTGACAAATGCTAATGCCTGGTAGATCATGCTTGTGGGGGCCCAGGAATTGTTCATCTCTGTAACCTGAGATTCTAAACACTTCACTGAGATCAAAAAGCATGGGCAGGATTTAGACAGAGAAGGAAAATAGAAGAGCAGCTGGTTTTACCGGTGCTGACCCGAGGCCCCTCTGGCCACCTTGGACCTAGGTCTCCCTCCTCCAGGTTCCTCAGAGGTGGCCCCAGGGAAGTGAGGCTGCTGCAGCTGTGTGCAGGAGAGCGGGCATCTGGCAGCTACGGGAAATGAGGCCAGGCAGGGCCACAGGAAGGTGCAGCTACCCAGGTGGGCTACAGGGCTCCGAGTGCCAGGCTGCTCAGCCTGCCATGTGACCTGGGTCCCTGCCCGCCCCCTTCTGAGCTGGAGCTCACTGAGCCTCACACCCGCCCCTGGTTAGGAGATGAAGGCACTGGGGGTGCACAGCCCTGACCTGGAGCCATTATCATCACTGTGGCCCACCATGTGCTACCCTGCTTAGTGCTTATAGGGCAGTGGGCCTGGGGTGCCCTAGAGGGACAGGCTGGTTAGCCGAGCTGTCAGAGGGCCTGACACAGTTGGGAAGAGAGGCGACCCCAGGAAGTATCCCTGCAAGCCCTCACTCAGCCCCGCTGGGGAAGAGATGAATTTCTGCTGCTCCCTCTCCTGGGTCCGACCTTAGAACAGACTGTGGGGTGCGGTGGGAACCCTGCTGGGCCTGGGGATGAAGGACCCAGCCATGCAAGGTGCCTCTCTTCCTGGCCCTAGGTGGGTTGCTCCCCCAAAATGGACCTAGAAATGAATGGCTGGCTTCCACCCCCAGCCTCTCTCTGATGAGCTGGGAGCCGGCAGCGCTCTCTTCTGCAGAGCTCAGATTTTACCTACAGCTGTGGTCTCTTCTAGCACAAACGGCACTAGCATTTGCACAGCGGCAGCGCTAACGCTGGCTGGCCCATGTACCACAGGCAGAGTGCTCTGCATGTGACGCTGCCCCAGATTCCTGCAAAAGAACCGAAATTGCTGCCTCCTTCCAGATGAGGACACTGAGGCCAGGAAGAGGGTAACATGGCCAGTGGCAGTGGAGCTGGGACTTGATCCTGGATCACTCCCCTGCCCAGGGAGCTGGCCCTGACGGAGGTGGAAGCTGGCAGTGGAGTAGGGTGGGGCAAGGAGCTTTGCTCCCATGGCACCAGCTTGTCCCAGCCACTACCCAGCTGTTGGATGCACAGAGAGCTGGGGGAGGGGAGCGGCCAGGCCCCTTGGGCTCCACCCAGACTGGCTCCGCCCCACACAGGGTGGAACCAGGCCTCTCCTCACCCCAGGGCCCCTGCCCATGGGAGGCCTGGCCTGCAGGTCCTGCTCAGCTCCAACTGGCAGCAGCTCTGCTTCAGAGCAGGCGCCAGGCCCTCCAGGTGTCAGCGCAGCTGGCACTGTAGCAGGGCCTCTGGCAGGAGGGCTAGAGTGCCAGCTGCTGTCCCTGGGCAATAGCGTTTGCAGTGCCTTTGCCTCTGGAAGGCTCTTCCTCAAGTCCTCCGGTGGGGACATGCTGTAGGCAGGAAGAAGGCACTGGCTGTGGGGACGGGGGCCCAGCTTGGGGCCAAGGCTCACAGTGATACTGAGATTTAAGCCGGATATGGATGCAGGAGCCCTCTATGCATCTGTCATAGTCTCCTGTGGCCACAGTCCTTGAGAAAGCCATTTCCCACTCAAGGTGACACTGAACTGAACCCCTTCTCCCTGGGAAATGTGGGCCACATGGCCACTGTAGAAACATCTGTCTGCAACAGCCCACTGGCCACCCCTTCACATCTGCCTCCCCTGCATGTGCTTCCCAGAGCTGGACGTCACGGCCAGTGTCACCTGGCCCTGCTTACTCACAAAGACTGGGCAACAGGGCAGAATGAGGGACAGAATAGGTGGCATCAGAGGGACAAGATGGGTAGCTGCAGGCCCCAGGACGGAGGAGGGGCCAGGGCCTGGGCTTGGCAGAGCTGGACCACATGAGGGTACCTGGGCATTGAGATGAGCAGCTGGCAGGGCCCCGGACCCCAGGGAAGAACGGGGAGTCTGTTCTGAGGGCAGTGCAAAGCCCAGGCAAGCTTTGAACAGCCTGCTAAGGACAGCACTTCAAAAAGATGTGTCTGATTAGAAGAGGCGAGGACCACACCACTAAGGAGGAGAGGCAGAGACTGGTGGCCAAGGAATGGACAGAAGGTGTCTGGCTGGGAAGAGTGGGGTGGCACTGCTGGTAAGGAAAGCTGCTGTCCAGCTGGCTTGGTGGCGCCCAGGGTCACTGCTGTGAGGGGAAAACGCCTCCACCAAAGCTTTTCACACAGCTGCCAGGGTCAGAAGATGGCCTTGCCTCTGTCTGCCTCCCTCAGCTGCCCACTGGTCCTCCTGACCTCCTGACTGGTCCTCCTGGGAGCAGCAGGGACAAAGACAGAGAGCACAGCCTGATGCAGGCACATCTGTGATGTGATGCCTGCGCCCTGGAGGGCTGAGGCAGGAGGATTGCAAATCCAAGCCCAACCTAGGCAACTTAACAATTTAGACTGTGTGACAGGCCGGTTATCTGAGGATAAATTAAGAATGAAGCTCAGTGCAAAGGACCTGGGTTTAATTCCCAGCACTGAAAAAAAAAAAAAAAAAAAGCTGAGTACATGGGGGTTCCCTGCCCTGCAGAGCTCAAATCCCTCCACCACCCCTCTTCTGGGGTTGGCTCTGTCTGGGGGCAGCCCACATCTGATCACTGTAGGAAAGCTCAGGTGGGCCTGTGGTGCTCACCAGTAACCCCAGCTGCTTAGGGCTGAAGCAGGAGGAGGCACAAGTGGAGGCCACCAGGGTGACCTCCTGAGACCTCAGAAAGGACCCAGAGAGTGGCGCTGAGCAGCACACATTAAGGGTGACAGCCAGGTCCAGGAGAGACGCAGGATCAGGTCTCAACGCCCAGCATAGGTGATGGGAGTAACAAGGAAACCAGGCTCTTGCTGCCCCGCAGCTTCTCAAGGCCCTGCGTCCACAGAGCTGGCAGGGCTGCCGCAGGCCACGCTGTGCTGCAACAACTCACGGCGCCTCCTCCAAGGGCCACAAAGGCTTCTGGGAAGAGCAGCCTCTCTGGCCACAGCAAGCATTGCCAATCCCTGTGCCAGGCTGCAGCGCTTGCATGCACGCACATACACGCACACACGCGCACACACACGTGTGTGTGTGTGTGTGTGCGTGTATGTGCGTGTGTGTGTGTGTGTGTGTGTGTGTGTGTAGACAGTTTATGTGCATATTTGTGCCTAAAACCCAAAACCATGTTGGGCATGGTGGTGCATGCCTATAATCCCAGCACTCTGGAGGTTGAGGCAAGAAGATCATTGCAAGTTCAAGGTCAGCCTGAACTCCACAGTAGGACCCTATTTTAAAAAAAGTCAAACAGCAACAAAGAGGGAGCTAATGTCCAACAGAAAACTGCCCCTGGCTACAGGCCGGTTCCAGGGCTGCAGGGTGCTGGCATTGGGCCTGGTGTGGTCCCAGGGACACTGCCCTAGCTGAGGCAGGAAACTTTAGTGGGGCAGGCGGCTGAGGGACAGCCCTATCACAGAGCCCCAGATGACCAGGGCTTACCGCCAACTCCTGGCCTAGACAGAGGGGGCAGCTGCGCAATTCTGAATATTCTAAAACACACTGAATCGTACTTTTACTGGTATTGGTTTTGGGTTTTTTTGAGACAGGGTCTCACTGTGTAGTCCATGCTGACCTCAAACTCCCAGCAATCCTCCTGCCTCAGCCACCTGACTGCTGGGGTTACAGATGTGCACCACCACCCCAGCCCTGCGTTATAAAGTTTTAAAGGGGGAATTTTATAATATTTTAGTTACATCACAATACAATAAAAGAACAAAGGGACAAATAGTAAATGGAGATAACATCTGTAAAGAGGGGCCGAGGGCCCCAGGCAGGTGAGAAACAGGAGATGGCCCCCCACCCCACCCCCACCCACCTGGCGCTCTGGGCTTTGGGGTGCAGGCTGCCCTGCCCACCCCTGCTTCTCACCTGGATGTCTTTACACCTGGCTGCCCTCTCCTCCCTCTCACCCAGATGTCAGAAGCTGGTCTCCTCATTTCACCATTCTGGTCCTCCTCAGGTTAGGAGGAACCCTGAGTAGGGGATGGGGGTCCTTATTCCCCAGAGCCATGGGGGAGGGGCCAGGGCACCCCCTGTGGCCCTCAGCAGCTTTGCATCCTTCCGTGCTAGTCCGACTTTGCTCCTGTTGGGATTTTTCATGATGCAGCCTAGTAGTAGAGACAGCATTCCTTTTCTCTGAGGCCCTAGCACAGAGGTGAGAAAAAGACATCACATCGAAGAGGTCATGTGGCCTGGCAGAAATGCAGCCCATCCCCGGTGGGTAAAGTAATCACAACGCTTTGTGGGGTGAAGAGGGTACGACACCCATTCTGTTGTGGTCTCGAGTGAGGTAGACCGGCCAGGAGCCACCTGCTGTCCCTGGAGAGGAAGCCACTGCTGGGGACGGGAGAGCTCCACGAAGCCCAGTGGCCAGCAACCCCGCTGTGCACGGCTCATCCAGCCACCTGGTTAGGGAGCTGTGACACAGGAAGTGGATCGTTAGAAAAGTACACAAGAGCAAAGTAATGTCTAAAGAAAAGGAAAGGCCAGGCCAGAGGCCCCTTGAAACACAGGCAGGGACTCCTTCAGGAGCCCTCAAAGAGACTTTCGCCCCTCCCTGTCCCCTCACCATGGCCTGGACAGTCTGAACTCGACCTTAGTGGCATCCCTTTGCAAGTCTGGTAGACTACTTCCCGTGAAGTGGGAGGGCCTGGAGACCGGAAGGACAGGGGGGTCCCCAAGATAGTGGATCCTGGAGCCTCTCATGAGCCAGGTCCCCGTTGGCCATCTGGGTCCTGGGTGGAGGTCCTACTCACTGTTCTGGCCACTTGGTGGCTCACTGAATCTCAGAGCCGCCTGCCAAGGCCCCTTTCAACCTCTTGGCTATTCTTTTGCCTTCTCTGATCGGCTGTATTTATCCTGAACTAAATGGTCCTCCCTGCAGAATGAAAGAAACGTTGGCTATGTCACAGCTGCACCTCTCCCTACCCCCACCCCCTGCCGATGCCCAGCCACTGGCTGATGCCACCAACCCTGAGTGGAGTCTGCCCTTGATACAGGGTAGCTAGTTCCATTTGGGGCAAAGACCAGACACAGAAGTGAGGTGACTGGGAGGAACTTTTAGGGGAGCCCTGTCCCAACTGTCTTGCTACCCCAGGGGCTGGGGCCTCAGAACAGCACTCTCTCTCTCTCCCCCCCTCCCTCCCTCCCCCATTCTCACTCTCTTCCCCCCTCAGGATTGTGCTCATGGACGACGCCATGGACTGCTTGATGTCTTTTTCAGATTTCCTCTTTGCCTTCCAGATCCAGTTTTACTATTCAGGTGAGCAGGTCCGAGCCCATGCAGCCCTGTCCTGTTGTCCTGTCCATATGCGCATCCAGCAAGCTCCTCTTCCCACTTTCTTTGGGGGTACACAGTGCCCCAGGCACTAGCAGGGTGTCCAGTTGGCACTGGTGTTCACAAGTTTCAGTCTACTAGAGCCTACTTCTCAGCTCCTATAGACACTGAAAACCTCGGAGCCTAACACCTTTAAACCATAGTGACAGTGACATCAATAGCCTTGGCTACCTAGCACAAACCTGCCCTGTCCAAGGCAATGCTCAGAGCTAGGGCCTATTTGAGGGACAAGAGAAAGGAGGAACAGAAGCCATGCAGCCTGTGAGCAGCAGCTCGGCCAGGCAGGAGGCCGACTCCAGGGCTAGAGCTCCTTGCCGCGCCCCTGCCCCCCCACCCACGTGCAGGGCACTATCAGCGCTCACACGGCTTCTAATGAGCACACACCAGCCCTGTCTCGCACATCTACTTCCTGATTTCCCCTACTGTGCCCATAAGTTCCCTCTGCAATCAAGTGGAATAAAAATAGACATGTGCCCGAGTGCTTGCAGGCGACATGCGATGGAATGTGGGGTTTAGAAACTGCTGACGGTGGCCATAAACAGACTCGTTCAGACGGGCTCTTCCAGTAAACAGAAGGCCGTCCTTGGAGACGAGGTGGCCTTCCTGCCAACTGCGGCCCACCAGCCCCCACCTCGCTGAGGCGCCACTTTCTGTTTACTTGGTGGCAGTGTGGGGCTGTTCGGGCAGCCCAGGCTCTTGCCACCTGCTCCCAGCAGCAGCAGGCACAGCTCACCCTGGCCTCCGAAGCTCCTGGGCCTGGGGATGGAGTGTTTCCCTCACTGTGCGGGAGGCACACAGCAGGGCGTGGCAGCAGGCACACAGCAGGGCGTGGCAGCAGGCAGCCGACCGGGGCACTAACTGCATCAAGCTGAGCACAGTGAGCGCACTGGCAGCTTGCGGGCTGGCTGTCTCCTTCGGGCCTCTCCTGCTCTGCTAGTTGGGGAGACTGGTGGCCTCGAGCCGGGGCTGAGCATCAGGAACACACATGGTTGCTTTTCCAATACAATACAGCACTCAGCAGGCACCAACAAGAAGGAGCCCACTTCACATGGGACCTTGCACTGCAGCATGGAAGGCCTACCTCAGACACGCATACAGAGCTGCGGGCACCTGCTAATGGGGCGGTGCAGTGGGGAGGTCAGCTGCCACCCGAGGGTGCTGAGGTGGGATGAGGTGGCAGGTGTTAAGACCTCTGCTCTGCGGACAGCAGGTGCTGAGCAGAGGCCCCTGGGGTGCTGAGCTGTCAGGTGGGAGGAAGAACACACGGTGTCCTTTCTGTCTGAATTGTCCCCCACCCCCATGATCCCAGAATTCCTGGATAGCGTGGCTGCCATCTACCAGGACCTGCTTTCGGGCAAGAATCCCAACACAGTGATTGTGCCGACATCATCCAGCGGGCAGTACCGCCAGCGACCTGCCTTGGGTGAGGCTGGCGTTCCCGAGGGAGTGGAAGCGTCACTGTTCTATCAGTGCCTGGAAAACCTGTGTGACCGGCACAAATACAGGTGGGGACAGGACGGACCTTGCCACTGCCCCAGGACCAGGAGAGGGTGTTATGACGGGCCAGGGCTTCAGGGCCTTTGGTGACTCAGATGTAAATTAGGACAGGATCATCTGCTCCCAAAGCAGAGTGGGACCCAAGGGCTCCTGGCCAAGATACTTAGGTCACTTTCCCTTGGTGCAGCTAAGTGTTGACAGCCAGCTTCCCTGGACACAGACCACCCCTGACTTCTTAAGTAGGAAAGAATATTTGCTGTGCCCAGCAGTCCCACAGAGGGCGGAGGTTCGGCTGGCTTGTGTGGCACAAAACACCCAGTGTGGTATCCTCAGAGAGGCGACTGTACTCACCCGAAGCCACTGCCTGGTCCCCTCCTGTGAAGCACCAGCCACAGCAGCATCCGCTCTCCCCGTCCCAGGCAGGGCTGCCTGACCTCTGCCCTGGGGTGCAGCTCTGGTCACCATCCCGTGCCCAGAAGGGCCCTCACACGGGCTTGTCTGAGTCAGACTTGTGTCCCCTCAGCTGCCCGCCCCTGGCCTTGGTCAAAGAGATCCTGAGCAATGTGCAGAGGCTGACCTTCTATGGCTTCCTGGGGAGCCTCTCCAAGCACCCCGGCATCAACCAGGCCCTGGGTAAGCAGCCCCACGCATTCCATGGAGACAGCCCGCCTGTCCAAGGCCCTGCCCAACAGGAAGCTGCATGCGGCCCAGCACATATGCATGTGCGCACACACACACACAATCCAGAATCTGCTCCGAGGAGAGCCTAGGACATTGGGCAGCCACCGGCCAAGGTCCCCACGTGGATGGGGTGATGGTACAGCAGAGAGAGGGAATTTCACACAGAAACAGGGCAAAGAGGCTTATTTTTTCAGCTGGGTGGAAAAATCTGATTAATCTGAAAAAGAGCAAAAAAAAAAAAAAAAAAAAGGGGCGGGGGTGCTGGCCCCAGTGGGGCCTGCTGCTGCTTGTCACCAGAGGCTCCTCTGCCCACCTTCCTGCCTTGAATGCCCACATACGGTGCTTGCAATTGAGACACAGCACCCTCCTCTGCAGGGGACAGAACAGGGTCCCAGAAGGAAAGTTAGCGTTTGCTAAGTGCCTGCCACAGGGTTCCCTGGGGCACAGGGCACACCCCACTTTCGCAGGCTTGTTATTTTGAGGTCAGCAGGCAGCAGATGAGGGGTCAGAAGCCAAGAGGGGTTGTGAGGTGTTCTTTGCATCCTGGACCACCAATGACAACTGCTAGAGAGGGACAGGAAAAGCGAACTGGCACCTGGACCACGGCCTGCCTGCTCAAAGGACTTTATAGAGGCCGCCCCAAAACCTGCCCTGATTACTGAACTTAGGCTGGGGCTTACATCTGTCCCCCCCACCCCCACCCCCATGGTACAAAAGGGAAACCCCCGCTGGGAGGAGTGGCTATGCGACTGAAGGCTCTGTGCCACCTTTGTCCCTGAGTCACTCCCCAAAATGAGAGGGTCCCATGAAACATAGTTTGAAAACCACTAACTTAGAGCCAAAGGGGGCGGGAAGGTCATCTGGAAGAGACTTGGAAAAGTGGGAAACTGAACTCGGGTCTCTCGGCTCCGGCTAGATCCGGGCCTCAGCGCGCCACCTTGCGGCAAGAGCCTTCCCGCCGCAGCTCACGGTTACACACACTTCCACTGTCTCGAGTGGGGTCGCCCTGACCGAGGGACACGCAAGAGGATGGTTTCTGACCTTTGGGGTTGGCCTGGGCTCAGTGCTAGCCTTGAGGAGGAACTCTGCTGCTGTCTCCACTTGGAGGGGATTCCGTTTGCTCAGGGACATCTCGTCAGCTGTGCTTTATTTGCTCCTTACCTCTGCCCAGTGCCGATGGGGTGGGCAGTCGTTAGCAGGAGGGCTCCGGCTCTGCCTGGCTGGGGACCTCAAGTCAGGATTTGTGCCCCATCCCGGTGTCTCCTAGGAGCGCTGCCTGACAAAGGGGACCTGATGCAGGATCCGGCCATGGACGAGGAGCTAGAGCGGCTGTAAGTGTCCCGTGGGGAGATGCTGCCCCCTCGTGGGAGCCACCCTCGCCCCAGCCAGGAGGGTCCCGGACCATGCGCGAGCTGGGGTCGAGTCCGCGCTGCGGCTCCTCCTGCCCGGTAGGCTCTTCCCGCCCTCCCTCCCTCCCTAGGCTCGCCCAAATCCCTGGCCTGGTCCCCGCCGTCGCTGCCACCCCAGAGCCCGGCTGCCAGCCTTCCCGGACCCCGCTCCGGGTGGGCTCCCCGTGGAGACCCCTCCACCACCCCCGGAAGGTGGACACGGAGAGCGACGGCTCCACGGAGGAGACGGATGAGTCGGAGACTTGAGGCGCCCGCACTGCCCCTTGCCGGCGAGAGGCCGAGCAGCAGCCCCAAGCTATGCCCACTAGAGGGGGACAGAGGGATAGGGCTCGATACCACTGAGAGCTCGCGCTGGGTAGACACCCACCGTGGCGGAGTGGGAGGAACGGGCAACCGTTCGTGCAGCTTCCAAACTCGCCCCAAATCCTGTGTGCCCCACCGCGGAACCCTAAGTGAATAAAGTCCCTTGTGCGCGGTGAGCGAGTCTGCAGCAGGGGTGGGGACAGGTTGGCTGGGCAGGCTTTTCTGGCATGTGCTGAACTAGCAGCAACAGGGTCGCCTCCTGGGCCAGCGGTAAATAGCCCAGAGGGCTCCCACCAGGTCCCCAGACCTTCCCCAACCCAGATCACAAAGGGCTACACTGCTTGGCCGTCACCACGGCTTCACCAGGCTTTTGCTGAACACCTGCTCAGGTTAAAGGCCTGTGGTCGAGAACAGGCCTGAGGTGCCACTGGTGGGTGCATCTGTAACCCCAGTATTCTGGGAGGCTGAGACGGGAGGGCAAGTTCAAGCCCTCCTAGAACTCAGCACTAGGAAGACCATGAATCTTAAAAAGGGGTGGTAGGGAGCCGAGTGTGGTGGTGCACACCTGTAATCCTAGCACTTGGGAAGCTGAAGCAGCATCAGTGTGAGTTTGAGACCAGCCTGGGCTACAGAAGTGAGCTCAAGGTCAGCCTGAACTGCAAAGCAAGACCCTGTCTCAAAAAAAAAGCTGATAGGGATCAGCAAAAGCCCTGGATCCAGCCCCAACAAGGGAGGCATATGCCTAGGGCACAGACTGGCACACCCAGAGAAAGCAAAAGTGGGTGGGCTTCACCTTCCTTGAGGCAGCAGGGGTGGGGACACTTCCTGTGTCCTTTGAAGCTAGTGTCACCACTACCAGGCACACATTTCCCTGGGTCCCCCTACCCCACTCCATGGCTGGGTCTGGTCCCTAAGTGGCTCTAGCCTGAAGTCACAGGCTTGCTCAGGCCAGTGGGCACCAGAGCCACTATGTGGTGGTGCCCTGAAGCTCCAGCAGCTGTAGGTTGACAGCTGCTAAGGGTCTAACCCTCCTCATCTCTGATCACACTGGAAGACTGGGGCCCTGTAAGAGTAGGGAAGGCTGAGTAGGGCTCCCACACAACCTACTCACTGCTGGATCCCCCCAGCTTCCACCACTCTACCAAGGAGCACTGCCCTGCCATCCACCTGCACTCTAGCTCTGTGCAGAAACAAGGACCCACTAACACCAGCTCTTTCCTCCGCGTGCCACAGGGTGTTGAGGTCGAGGCTGCACCGGACGCCACGGCAGCACAGGGCCACGGAGCCAGGGGCCTTGGGCACTCAGCGAAGAGACAAGCTGGAGGCCCTGGAGCGCGCCCGAGCCGAGTCGGTGGCAGCCCGAGTGAGCCAGGGAGGCAGGGAGGCAGCAGGAGGCCAGGCCTTGCTGACACAGGCCCCGTGGGGGCTTTATTGACACGGCTTTGTTTCAATACAACAGTCCTGAAAGCAGCTGTCCCTCTGGGGAGGAGGGCTGAGTGGTCTGCATTGCTGGGGCCCAGCTTGTCACCCATGGGTAGGGGCTGGGCCCAACTGCTGCATGGCAGAGAAGATGGCACCAAGATGACACAGTGCATGGCTCAGCTGCCAAAGGAGGCCTGCGGTGTGCTCAAGCGCTCGCTGCTGGGGTGCTGGCTGAGCCCCCAGCCCAGAAGAATGTGGAGGAAGCTGAGCCGGGGCCAGCAGTGCCCCCGCACACAGAGCTTTTGCTCCCGGGATAGAGTGGGCGACACCATGGTGGGCGTGCTGACCAGGGAGAGCAGGGTCTCAGGTGTGGCCACAGTGACCTACAGTTGAAACAGTGGCAAGCAGCCTCCCTGATGGCAATGAGGGGGACAGGAGAGGATCACTCGGGTCTCCAGGCTGTCCCAAAGGAAACTCCAAGTGCCAGGTAGTCTCTAGCCCTTAGGTCCCAAGGTCCTTCCCCTCCTGTCCTCCCTGACACCCAAAAGAGGCCACTAGTGACAGCAGGGAAAGTCCAGGGCCTCCTAAGGGGGCACCTGACCCTAGAGAGTTGGCAGAAGCCTGGCACGGTCAGCTTCCCTAGGGGACGTGCTGACCAGAAGAGCCAGGGCACCTGCTCTCCTCCCAGGGCAGCCAGGTGAGAGCAGCTTCAGGCAGGGCTCAAAGGGCCAAGAAGGGGCGCGATCCACAGGCAGAGGCGAGAACTAGCACTGGCAGCGTGCTGCCCTCGGTCCCCCAGGCCCTCCACTTGCACAGCACAGAGAAGCAGTCAGTCCTCCACAGTGCCCACCAGGCAGGTGTCACTGGCCTGGGATTTATGGGGCACCTGCTGCTGACACCACCACAGGCTTAAGCCTCAGGGCTGGGGTCAGTAAGAACCGTAGCGATCCTGCAGCGGAGACAGGAAAAGCAAAGTCACTTTCCAGGCCACCACGACACTCAGACACCACCTCCCCAACACCCAGGCCACAGGGATTGTGGCACGGGGCCCACATGACATGACGGCACGGAGAGCACTATATAAGGGAGGCCCTACCACACCTCACACTACAGAGGGAGGGAACTGTGTAGGCAGGACAGAGCCCAGAGAGAGGACAGAGCAGGCCAGATCCGCACAAAGGGGTCCTCACCTGCAGCGAGTTCATCACCCCGTTGGCCAGCACAGCCATCTTCCCAGCCACAGACTTGACACCCTGCTTAAACTGCGCGATGTCGGCAGTGGGGAGCACGTTCCCCAGAGACACGCTTCCTGTGAAAGCCATGGAGGTGACCTGGAGTCCTCGGGCAGCCCTCCCAGAGCCCGACACCCACCAAGGCCCCACCTGCTCCATGAGCTCCATCCGTGTCCCCAAAGAGGTCTGCAGAGCTGATGGCACTGCTGCCTGAGAGCTGCTGCAGCCGGGACCTGGCTTCATACTGTCAAGGAAAAATGTAGCTTGGGGTTCTCTGGCCAAGAATGAGACAACTCACACACGCCAGCCACATGACACAAAAGCTGAGAGGGGAAGGCAGGGAGCTCGAGCTCCTCCCTGTGGCCGCGTCCCATCCCAGCTCACTCACCTCAGTGTCCACCTCCCGCCCGAAGAACATGTCTGATGAGATGGCCTTGGCACCCGCAAACTTCTGCTGTGCTTCACTGGGCTCTGTGCCTGAGCTCCGACTCTCTGCCTCTTTCCGGTTTGTAGCTCTAGAGGGTGTAGGGGAAAGAACAACAGTGGGACACAGGGATTCAGGGACCCCTCCTTGGGGCCAGAATCTCCAAAGACTCAGGAGCTGCCCATTCTGCAGAGCTGGCAGTGTGGGAACCTGGCTGGGCAGAGCCTGGGCTTTAGCCCCAACCCACTGGACCTACTGTCACTGCAGCTACTCTGGCCCCAGTGACAACCTGCTCAACCTTGGGGTAACCCTGTGGCTCAGTCAGCGCTCAGTCTCTTAAGCACATATACTAGGGGTTTCAAGGGTCACCATATTTAATCCTCTCAGAGACTCACTAAAGTAGCTATTTATGTTTCTGTTTAACAATGAGTGATTTGCAGGTAACTTATCAACATGAAGAATTTGAAAACTAAATGAGGGGCCAGTGTGTAGCAGTGACTCCCCAGCGAGGAAGAACTGCATTCCATTGCCAGCATCGGTGATGCACAACTAAGCAAGGACCAGATACACTGTCCAGTGGGAGGCCAGGGCTGAGGAGGAAAATCAGGGCCCTTGGGCCAGAGAAACAGGTCCCAGGCCACAGAGGCCCCAGGCTCCTTGTGATAAAGCACGGCTCACATTGAAGACAGGTCCCTGCACTGTCTACTGAGCCGGCACCTACCACAGGGCTAAGATGCTACATTTACTCCAGCTACATGAAATGTCATGAACAATTCGGTTCCCCAGCTCACAGCCATGTATGAAAGGCTCCAGAGCAGCCCAGCAAGGGGCCCTCCCAAGGCCAGGCACGGAGCACGTCTGTCCTCAGCAGAAGTCTCTGCACCTGCTGCCCCAGACCCTGTACCTTTCTGAAACGGGCCGGATGCTTGAGATGGTCACTTCTGGCTCCTTCTCCTCCACCCTGTCCATTCCCCAGGTGGCATCTGTGTCCCAGCGAGAACCAAAGGATTCCAAGGAAAATGGGTTGTCCTTGTACCTAGGGAGACAGCAGAGGCTTGGAGCAGCCCAAAGTGGACTGCGGTGGCCAAGTCCATGCTCCCGCAGGTGCCTTACTTTGGGGGCCCAGAGGCAAAGGTTCCAACATCATCAAACAAGTCCAGCTGCGAGCGGGAGGACTTCGCAGTCACAGGGGTCTCCTGCTCGATCACTTGCATCTCAGACAGCACCGAGTGGGAGACAGAGCTGTGCAGCGCAGAACAGAACAGGCACTCAGGCAGCAGCAGCAGCGTCACGGCCCAGAACAGCCCCTGGCTGCAGGTCTCTGTCCCCCTTCCCTCCGGTGCACAGTGGGGTTGGAGGTGAAGCTGTCTGTACCTCAGGTATCTAAGACAAGGTCAGTATGCGCTAGGCACAGCAGTGACCTGGGGAGAGCACCCCAGAACATCCACAGGCAGCAGTTGCTGCCCATGAGCACTTTACTACTAGCTGCACCAC
>PVKN010002377.1:0-42956 GCA_004027915.1 Capromys pilorides | reverse complement strand
GGGGAGGGGAGAGGAGGGGAAGGGATGGGAGAGGAAGGGCCAGGGTGGTGGAGAGGAGGGGTGGGTGGTGGAAGAAGGGGGCAGGGTGGTGGAGAGGAGGGGTGGGGTGCTGGAAAGGCAGTCCATTAAGAAAAGAGCAGGTTTGGAACAAGGTGGTCCCTTTTCCCGTGTGCGAGTTTTCCTGTGTTGATAAAGTACGCCTGTGAAATGCAAAATGCATTGCTAAATCTTAAATGCTTTTAAGTCAATAATGTAAAAATGAAAGGTGTTTGTGTGCACAAGAGAACAAAACAGAGATGGAGGTGTTGAGTGGAGTCTTAGCCCTCTCTCCACAGATCACTGGGGCTTGCCGAGGACTCAGATCTTTAGCCAAGGGCTGGGTTGGGAGTTTGTTGCCAAAGTGCTCTTCAGGCTGAGGTGGTAGGGAAAGACTCTGAAGCTGCATCTTGAAGAAGCCCTGGTGGGCCCAGCAGAGAGGCCAGGGCCTGTGGAGCCGGTGATTTGAGAATGTTGTGGGGAAATTTGGCAACCCAGAAAGTCTTTTGTTGAGAAACACCCCCATCTCCACCCCCCACCCCCTCTACACACACACACACTCTGGGAAGCTCCGAGTGCAAGGATGCAGCCAGGCCCGGAGGATGACCAAGACTTTCCATGATGCGGCCACCCCTAGGGGTTTCCAGGTGTCTTCCTTTAAGCTTTTGAGGTAAATTGTTATTGGATCATACAGTAGTTGGTATAACTGCAGGAAAAGTGGGAGGCATCAGGATTTCAGAGGTGGAAAGAATCTTAGATGAAATGCAGGTAGGCCTTTGCTTTAGAGGCAAGTAAAGTGATGTTGTGAAACTTATCCAAGGTCAGTCAGCATCCAGAGGCTTCAGTCAGGCCTCCCGATTCCCAGGCAGGAGCTATGGGCACTACTCCACCTGCGTCCCAATCCTCACCCCTCTCCCTGTTTCTCTGCTCAGGTTAGCAGAAGGCAGAGTTGTTGGAGGCTCAGCCAGAGTCAAAGGCAGGGCATGCTAAGTTATATCCAGCACAGCGACAGAGTACGTGTGTCCCTAGGGGCAGCCCAGAGGTCCCAGTACCCACCACCTGACAGGATGCAAGCCCGCTGTCTGAGGGGGCAAGGCCTCAACACAGGCCCATACAGATGTCCCAGGAAAACCCAACACTGCCTCCTCCTCCTGGGGCTGTTGTCCACTGAGCTCCCGAAGGGGAGACAGAAGCATGTTACTTCTGGTTGGCTTTGGGCAGCAGCTCCAACTCTCTGAGCTTTTGTCACCTCCGCACTTAACCTGTTTGGTCCAAGGGGATGGCTAGGTAAGTGACACTTTAAAAACAGTCTGGAGAATGGTAAAGTCTGGGGACTGGTGAAGTGGGATGGTCATTCCCTGCAGATGTGAGATGCCTCCCCTATGCACAGTGCGGGTAGGCACTGAATGCCAGGCTCGTTCTGTGTTTGCTTTTGAAAAACAGAGCCTGGGAAGAGGCTGGGCCCTTGAGGATGGGCTGAGGTCGGGAGGGAGGGTCTGCAGGTGGACGTGGCCAGCAGCTGCACCTGTTCTACTGAGGCCCAAGGCCAGAGCTTGCTGGGCCAGCGCCGCAGAGAACCTGAGACTCCCATTGATCAGGACGTGGGACAGGGCTCAGTGTGAGAGGCTGCTGGGTCTGGGCTGATCACCCTCACAGAGAGTCTGTCCTCTGTGTCACTGCCCTGGTCCTTGAATGCAGTAAAAATGCTTCTGTTGACCTCTGCTAGAACAGGTACGAGGAGCTAACAGCACATGCAGTACAGGGTTGGGTCTGGCTCCGCCCTTAAGTGCTAACTGGGGCTGATTCCACCAGGAGCAGAGCCCGGAGGGGAAGGTAACCTTCTCCCTGCTGGTCTACAGCTGTCGGTGTCCCAGCAGCCTCCCCGCCCTGGGTCCCCGTGCTGCACTGTGGCTAACATGTCCTGCCTGGGGTCTGGCATCTCCTCCCCATCCAAGCACTCTTCCAACTGGTTGAGATCAATTCAATCCTATTCAGGTATAAGCCATCCTGGGGGATTTCAGTATCCTTTCCTGGGGGCACAGGAATGAAAAGGGATCCAGTCTCAGAAAGAGGCAACTGGGGGTTGAAGAGAGGAGCCAGGTGGCTATGAGGACATCCAGGGTCTCTAAACTCTGGCAGATCAAGGACTACATCCTCCACAAGCCCATGCCCCTGACAATGGTGGTTCACTCATGTTTATTTGGCTCAGTCTTTTCAAAGCATCTTTACACTTTAATTTCAAGCAGGAGATTGGGGGCTGAGTGGGAGGGTGGATGGTGACACTAGATGTGGCTCCTATCCATCACAATCCATAACTGTGAGAGGCTTGATGGCTACAGACCAGGCCCTACGAATTTCCTTTCTCCAGAAGTGCAGGCTTGGTGGGCAGGGAGTCTTCAGCGTGGACCAAGAACTGGGTGTGGGGAAAGACATACAAGAGGGGTCAGGGAGGTCAGGAAGGGCCCAGAAGGGCAGGAGAGAAGCCAAAGCATCACAAGCCTAGACTCTGAAGGAGGAGAGAGAAGTCAAGGGCGATGTGGATTTGGATTTGGATGAGGATCCACATTTAAATATCCAGTTCTTTCGAGATATTTTGTTTTAACAATCATTTATTGAGCATCTACTATCTATCAGCACTATATAATGCACTGAACACTGTTCTAAGCACTGGGAGGTTGGCATTGGCATCCTGTTATAAAAATGAGAAAAATCAAAGCTTAGATAGAGTAAACTTGCCAGGTTTCTAGAGAAGAAATGGAGGCTATGGATAATTAACAAAATGGATGAGGACAAATTAATGATGGCAGGTGTCCTGTATTCCTACATGAAGGTCCCCAGGGATCTCAGGAGAAAGAGGGGCAGGTGGCTTGGGCCACGGATGTGACCATAGTGGTCATGCTGCATTGGGGCAGACCTTGAAGTCCAAGCCACAGGTCCGAAGGAGCCCAAGTAACTCCAGGACCCAGGGAGGCCCCAAATAGCTGCAGCAGAAGGAGGGGCTCATGGGGGACAAAGCCAGTGCTGGCAGAGGGGGAGGGAGGGATGGACTCTTAGCTGCAGTAGCAGCTGCAGCAGCAGCCAACACAGGAGAGAAGAACGGTGTCTGAGCAGATGATGACTCAGAATTTGCAGCTTGAAGCCCCAGTCAAGGCAGCAACGCTGGGGGGCGGAGCCAGCAAGAACATGGTAGCCAGCAGTGCCTGTAAACCATCAAAGAAGGCACCTGGGGGGGGGGGGTCTAGTGCCCTCAAGCAGGGCGTGTGCCAAGGTTCTGCGCTGCCCGTTGGGCCTGCCATATCCTGACAAGGTCCTGAGTCCTAGCAGGACAGGAGCTAGGAGAGCCCAACATCAGACAAGGAGAAAGAGGCAGTCAGTCCCCCCACCCCCTTCCGCACCTCCCCACCCACAGTTTCGTCTTTAAGGGCAGCGGAAGAACACAGAACCCCGGAAGGCAAGGGCTGGCTTTTCCCTGCTGGTGACTCTCAGACTCCCTGTGAAGGACAAGCAGCCCTGTGGGACTTGGCTTCAGGTACCACTGAAGACTGGGCCTATGGAACAGGCAGGTTCCTGTGTGGTGTAAACCCTGTCCCTGCCGCACGGCTCCAGGGAAGTGGCAGAGCCACCGTACTCCTCTCTTTCTCCTTCTTGAGACTTCTGTTCCAGCAGGTAATCCAAGGACAAGTCACCTCTGGCACAGAGCTGTTCCCATGCTGTCTATGCTAATAAGGAAGCGGGGATTGCTGGGGACATAGGGAGGTGGTCTGCAGGCTCAGTGGTCTCTGCAGGGACAATTCAGTTCTAGATGGAAATGGTTAAGGGGCCAGTAGCTGCGAGCTCAAATGATCAGGCCTCCTTCCTTAATGTGTGACCCACAAAACAGTATCATGGGTGAAGCGGAGAGGGCTGGTCAGAAATGCTGAGCCTCGGGCTCTGCACCCATACAAGGGATCACAATCTGTTTTTTAATATGATTGGCAGGTATGCTGAAATTTGAAAAGCATGAATCTAAAGGATAGTAGGCACAGCAGGAAATACTGGGCTACCGTGAAGAAAAACTTCCCACCAGCAGCTTCTAAAGAAAATGAGCACAGGAGATTCCTTCCAGAGGGGAGGAAGGTCGGGGTGGAGATCCAGGGCCTCCAGGTGCTGATGAGTCAAGGGAGATGAAGAAGGCGGCCCCTCAAGGCTCCCTCTGCTCTGGAGCCTGTGAGAGCCTCCCAGGGAGGAGCCACAGGGGCTCTCTGTCCCCCTGGAGTAGAGCTGACTGCTAGAGCTGCCCTGGAAAGCACCACCTCTGCCAAGCTGAGGCCAGCAGGCTTAATTCACATTCTCCTGGAGGACAGGTATTTGCATCTGAAATTACCCTAGAACTTAATTCTGCATAATGTTGCTCAGACAAACGACACCTTTGAAACTCGTTGCCAAGGCCAATAATAACATAACTGTAGAGAGAAATAATGAATAGGAGCAGGGGGAGCGGGAAATCAGGGAGGCGGGGCGGGGGAAAGGGAAGGGAAAGGGGAAGGGGAAGGGGAAGGGAGGCTGGGCTTCCGGCCAGAGGTGTCCTTGCCTTTCCATGAAGTCACCAGGGTGAAGCCAGCACCTAGTAGGCACTTTATAAATAGGTTTTGAAAACCATACTGAAAAAAAAAAAAAAACAATGAAGTAAATCTGCTGCTTCAGTTCATTAACTAACTTATTAAGCAATTCATTAATCCAACTATTAGTTTGTGCAGCAAGCTCTCTCGAGTGCCAGCTATGATTTGGGTGCTGTGTTAAGTGCTGGGGTTCCTGTCCTCACAGCCAGTTTGAATCCTGGGCTCGGAGGCCTTTTTGCGTAAACCTAGCCATGGGCAAGTCCTAGCCAGAAAGCTCAAAGCTCATGGCCAGAGCCCAGGCAGGCCAGGCAAGTGACCACAGGCCTCACTTGGGGTGAAGGCATGGGCATCCCTTCCTGGCTTTTCCATAGCACTTGCACTGGATACTTCAGAGGGACAACGGAATTTCCGTGAGGACTACGCACTTCCTCATTGGGACTGGAGGGCATGCTAGAGACACCCCCATCCTAGTCATCTCCATTAATTTCTCAGACTAGAAATTAAGATTCAGAGAGGCAGTGTGATTGGTCAGAGGACACCAGCTAGTCAAGTGCAGAGCAGGAACAGCCTGACCGTGTTACACAGTTCTCGGCCCTGGGGTGAGAGGCCTCCTCTGTTCTCTGGGTCCCAGCTTCCTGCTCTGGGGGCAGAGGGAGGCCTTTCAGTAAATCTTGCCCTGTGTTCACCAGAGGCACCTTGGGGAACCCTGGGAGGGGAGATCTGAGAGAAGAAGGGCCCGGCTGGTGGGTCTTGCCCTGCGGGAGTCAGTAGGCCTCTTTCCCCAAATGCCAAACCAACACAAGCAACAACAATGAAAAACCCTTTCTAGGGCCTGTGACACAAGAGTACTGTGCAGTTGATAACGACAAAGGGAGTGAAAAGCAGACCTCAGTGCCGCAGATGCGCAGACCACACTTTCAGCAGGAGGACACCCACAGGAGTAGTGTGGAAGGTCCCTCCCCAGTGTCACCTAGGTCATATAATTGTCTCCTGTGTCGGTCTAAAGTGACAGTGCCAGGTGTGATGTGTTAGGTACAGAAGCAGATGAGGCACCGCCCTGCCTGCCAGGGTCTCAAGGAGACCACCCTGAAAACACAAAGGGCAGAGAGACGCCTCTAGGTGACAGGGGTCTTCCTGGGCTCCACACATCCTGCCTTTGGAGACCCACCCAAAGCCACAGGTGACACCCTCAGCCCACTGCCATTCTCCTCCTCCACCCCTCCCCCTCAACCCAATTATGCGTATTTACATTATGGTTACGTATAATTTGCCATTTACATTCCATCGCAGACTTCTCTGTGTGCTCATAAAATATTAACATTGGAGGGCCGCTTGTTGCAGAGATGTTTGTAATTTCTCTTCCCCATTATGGGCTTATTAATGATAATAATGCCGTTTCCCTGCTCGGGAGCTGGGGCTACCGAAATGCAATCACTCACCATAGCTGAAATATGACAGTGGGAAGTCGGATTCGTTCCCTGCTCGGCATTTAATCTTAATAACATTTTATCTTGGACGACAAGTGTGTGTGATGTTGTTTAAAAGCCATGGCTACATCAGCACTCCATGTTCAAGAAGGGGGAAGGAAGTGGGGGAAGCCCCTTTCTCCCCCCTACTGTCCCTGTGGTTCTCTGTCCACCACTTTTGTCTCCTAACACCTCTGCCTTTTTTAAAAAATCATTAATCTATTTATTTGGTACAGGATCTCGCTATGCAGCTCAGACTCATAGTGATCCTCCTGTCTCAGCCTCCCCGCCCTTGGATTACAATGACCTACCACACCTGGTTTCAGTGGCCCACAGGGCTGCCCCTGGGGTTCCAGGGCCAGCACAACATGTGGTACCGGGGATCGAACCTGGGTCCTTGAGCTTGCCAGGCAAGTGCTTAGACCGCTGTGCTATCTCCCCAACACATCATCTCTGCCAATTTGAGGGGACTGTGAAGACCCCTCTTAGGTGAGGGGGGCTGTGGTAGGTGAGGGGTTGCCCCCTCACGTCCAGCTCCAGTTGAGTATCTCTGCTCTGAAAGGGGATTTTTTCCCTTAACCTGTGAGAATGAAAAGTACTTAGGAGTACATCAGCCTTTGAAAATACAACTACCTCAAATGGGCTCTATTAAAAATAAATAAGCCTATTTCTGCTGGAGAGCGGGGCCCGAGGGAGTGCGGAGGCTTTAAGGCAGGTCACAGAGGGACGCAGGAGTGGCCTTTTCCTAAGCTCAGGCTGCTCCTGATATGCGCTCTGTGCGCTCTGCGTGGCTGCATCCCGAGACTCTGCTGCCCCTCCGCCCGTGCCTCCCTTCCCCGGCCTCCTTCTCCTTTTGCTGTGTCAGCCCCTTTTGTCTGAGGCTCGCTCACTGGGGCTGAGAACCCCCTCTGCCTGTCACCTCCACTCCCGCCTGGCTTGGCATCCACCTGCCAAGGTGGGGGTGGGAAAGGCCGTCCATGTTGTACTTCCTCTCTCTCCTACCCCTACCCGAGGACACCTAACACTGTTGAGCCTGGGTGGTGCATGATTAGATGTTGCTTGAAATGTTTAACTATAGCTACAACCTGGCTTGAGTAATGATATAGGGCCAAAAAAGGAGAGAGCTGTTTTGTCAAGGTGTTATTTTTTTGTTTGTTTGTTATTTGTAGGCTTGAACCCAGGGCCTTTGCACTGAGCTGTGTCCCTAGTTTTTTTTTTTTTTTAAATTTTGAGACAGGGTCTTGCTAAGTTCCTAAATTGCTCAGACTGGCCTTGAACTTGTGATGTTCCTGCTTTAGATGCGATGCTCAAGACCACCTTTCTCTTCAGGGAAACCCCTCCGTTGCCAGACAGGGTCCCCTGGGCCCCTCAGGACACCTGCAGGAATGTGGCTCTCATGCCACACACAGATGGCTTGCTGGGTGCTGTCCTAGAGCTCTGAAGTCACATCCTCAGGAGCTGGCAGTGCCTTGGACTTCTCTACCACATGCTAACTCTCCTTAGAATATTTTCTAAGGTGCACTTTCCCAAGCTTTCCCTGCGTGACAACACTCCCAGGCCCCTCACAACGTGGTGGCGGCCTTCCGTGCCATCGGCTCCTCAGAACGAGGTGGGGGCTCCGGCCTTGACACCGTCTTCCCAGCATGTGGAGGACAGGAAGCATTCACTCCTGTTTTGGAACCTCATTTTTATTAATTAGGCCCAAGAATATCTTTAGCACCTTGCCAGGGTTATTATAGTAGTCGGGATGCCCTAAAATCCTCTCGGTATCAACGGAAGCCTTTCCAGTCTGAACCTACATCAAGTCAAGTTTTCCCCAGCGTATGCTTAGGAGATCGATTTTTTGGAAACCTCTGTGCACGACTTGCCATTTATTCCCATTAAGCTCCATCTCTTTCCTTTCAACCCATCGTTCTGGCCTGAAAGGTTATTTCAGATTCCAATTCTGGAGTCCCATAGATGGCCATCCCTTTTGCACTCGGTGCAATTGACTTGTTTGAAAAGCATGCCTGCTGGTTTTACCCTCGCGCTTGATGAATTACTGAGTGGGGTCAAGGACCAAGCCCCGCAGCTCACCATCTGAGGCCTCCCTCCCGGGTCACGTCAGCTCTTTGCAGATGCTTGTTCCCAGGCTACAGCCCAAGGGACTCCAGGGAGAGCAAGGGCTCCAGAACCAGGAGAAACGGATCCTGGGCCTGGTTAGGCTTCTAATTTCTTTAGAAAAATAACCCTTCTTAGGGTTTTCCCTTGCAACCTGAGCAGGCTGGGTTGGAGGGCCCCTGAGTTTCTGCTAGCTTTAACACTTTGAGGATCAGTGAATATCCTCCAACCATGTTTTTCAGCTTCAGCCACAAGGACACAGTGACAGACTCTGTCAAAAGCCTCATTCAAACCAAAATATTTCAGCCTATCACGCTCAGTTCTCCTTCAGTCCTGTGTCCTTATGCAAATAAGAGATGTTTTTTTTTTTTTTTTAAACATGAGTTGTTCTGAGTTCTTTTCCAAATGCTTTGTGGCTCAGTGCAGAGAATAGAAACTTCCTCCCCCTGCCATTGTCAGGGTCTATTTTTTAATACTTTTCGAAAATAAGAATATATATCCATCTCTAGTTCCCCAGCACCTGTTGTATTTATGTCTCAAAATAAAACCAAAGTAACACCACAGAGTCACTCCTCTATGCCATATACTGTCACAGGAATGCTGGGATCTGGAGAGCCACAGCCAAGAAGAGCAAAGGTCCCTGCCCATCCGGCCAAGGAGCCACATGCTCAGCCAGACAGCCATGCTGCAGTGGTTTGAGCCAGGCCTGATGAGAACCCAGAGAGGAGAATCACGCATCTGATTGAAGGGTGAAGGAAGCATCGTAGATCAGATCTCGAGCTGCCTGCTCTGTGGACCAGGGATAAATATGTGATTTACTGCACGGAGCTTGTGAGTAGCTAATACCAGGGAAGCTTGGTGCAGAAAGCTGCAAGGTGGAGCGCGCAGTGGAGGATGGGCCAGGGGTGTGCATCCTGCTGATGGCCTTGAATGCCTGCTAAGGGCCTGAAAGTCAGTCTCTAGATCATGGAAAGACAGGAACTAGAGCATCGTGACAGATCAGGCTTTAGTAAGACAGTTGGTAGTTATGTAGTGGGAGGGTTTATGGAAAGATACCACAAGCAAGACAATACAAGTTCCAGGGATGTATTCTGAAGTCCTAAGCAAGCAGAGGAATAAAAGAAGAGAGGGTGCATAGCTAGTGAGAAAGGTTACTGAAGAGGACTTGGGGAGAGACACACATTACACACAATGTTCTCTACAATTTCCAACTCAAACAACCCAGCAGACAATGGTTCTGTTGGCCCAACAAAGGAAGAAAGGATCAAGAACTGACTTGAAATGAGGGAGGGCATGAGCTCGCTAGGAGATGCACTGAGCTAGCCTGGCACTGTAGATGCTTGTGAGCCCAGTCATGACGGGATGGTCACCATGGAGAGTGGACAAGCACGTCTGGAGACCCTTGGGGAACAAGACAAAGTGGCTGAGAACCGAGCCTGGGGGAAACCAAGTGTAGAGTGCGGACAGAGAAAGATGCCTAAAGAAGAGTGTAGAGAAGAACCAGGAAAGAGCGGTGCCATGGAAACCACAGGCCCGAGTCTCAAATGCTACATCCCCAAGGGGCTGCAGAGAGACTCAGCGGGGTGAGGACCACGAGGCAGCCCTGGGGGAGTGGTTAGGGGTAACACAGGGGCTTTTTGGTGGTTGGAAGTCTGAGTATGGAGCCTGAGTCTGAGTCCTGGCTGCACGTCTTACAGCAGTGTGATGCTGGATGAGCTATCAGTTCATCGAGTCTTAGTTTCTTCAATTATAAGATGGGGACAATGACAAGAACGTCCATGTGGGCTATAGCTAGGATTCAATACAATACCCTAAGAGCAAAGCACTTAGAACATTCAATAAAGATCAATAAATGTCAGGCAAAAATGGGAACATGGCAATTTTAAGGAAGGGGATCATTAAAGAATGGCTTGAAAATTATATGTAGTATATGTGTACATAATATGCTATATAATATATTTGTATGGATATGGATTTAAGCATGACAGAAGTTAAAAGAGAATGTAGGGAAGGAAGAAAAGATTAGGGAGCAAGCCCTAAAGGTGGAGGAAAGCCCTAGGAGGTGTGAGGACACGGGAGCTAGGTGTCCTGCCCGGGTGTGAACACTTCTACCCCTGGCACAGCTGGAGGGCTGCTTGGAGTGTCAGATGGGCACAGGAGCTGCTCTGTGCCACAATCTCCAGCACTGGGGGAGAGTGAGTAGGGGTTGAAGACCTGAGTTTTCAAAGAGCACTGGAAGGGTTGCTCAGGATGCAAACTACCAACTGATAATGTGTGCTTTGCGGATTATTTTCTAAAGAAAAATAGGAGTCAAGAGTCTTGCTGGCTTTGGTTCTGGTCAGTGGCCAGCGCGAGCTCGGTTTCCCAGAGAGGCTGTGTGTAGCTTCCCTCATGAGCCCCTGGGGTAGGGAGAGCCTGGGACCCTCACCTCACTGCCCAGCACCCAGCTCCTCTGCTCTCTGCCTCCCCCCAGCGCTGGCCAGGAGAGCAGGTTGCCAAGCATCTATTTAATTACCCTCCCTGCAAAGTTCTCTGCACTCACATGTGAGCTAGAAATGCTAATCTGCCCTAGCTGGAGCCACAAGCCGAATACTCACTATTCAGCTCACTTCCAACATGTTAAATTCCTGCCCAACACCTTGGAAAAGGACATCTCCCATGCTGGCCCATTAATAGAACAACCTCCCTTGTCATCTGAGGCAGCCACTGGCATTTAAACAGACTGAAAGCCCTACTTCCTCCCCCATAGACTCCTCAGGGACTAATCAGGGAGCTAACATTTAACAAGGGTCTTCTATTTGCCAGGCTCCTCCTTACACACAGCACAGGTGGCTTGTGGTTTCATAATAGCTCTGATGTTGTTAGTTTTGTCACCTTTATTAAGGAGAAGAAAAGGCTCAGAGAGGTTAGGTCCCTCATCGGACATCACACAGCACTGACTTGGCAGCACGGCCTTTATCTGTGCTCAGCTTCCTCCTGGTCCTGGCCACTGCCCTTGGGTCCTGCTCTGCAAGGACCCCTGTGGCTGTCCTTTCTGGCTCCCAGCCTGGGTCTGGGACTTCTGCCCTGTCCTGTGCATACCCTGCTCAGAAAATGCAAAATAAAAATACTGAAGCAAAGCTAGTGTCCGTCTACTTCTCTTACGGTAGACCACGACTTTTTTTTCCTCCGAAATTTTGTATGAAGTTAAAAGCAACGTCACACGCAGCTTAGCATGTTTATCATTTTCAAGTGCACAGCTTAGCATGTTAGGCCCACCTGTGTCATTGTGCAAGTGCCACCACCCTCCACCTCCAGAACTCTTCACCTTGCAAACTGAAGCACTGTGCCCGTTAAACAGACTGAAAGCCTTTCTTCTTCCTTCAGCAATCTTTATTCTGCTGCCTGCCTGTGTGTTTGGAAACTCTAGAATGCAGCTGGCATCATATAGTACCTGTCCTTTTGTAGCTGGCTTCTTTCACTTATCCTAACACCACCAGGATTCAGCTAGACTCTATGCAAGTATGGAAGTGCCCTTCCTTTTTAAGGCTGTGTAATGTTCTGCTCTACCTCCAAGTGAAATCTGCTTGTGCACTTGCACCTTGGCAGACAGCTTCTACCTTCTGTGGGTGTGGGTACCACTACTGCTATGAACGTGAGCTTACAAATAATTGCAGAAGATCTGCTGTTAATTTTAATGGATATCTGCCCAGAGCTGGAATTGCTAGGCCACATGAATGAGTGAATGAGTGGCTCAGACATGAGAGATTTGACCCTGAGATCACTTGTAGAGATGCCAAAAGCCACAAGCAGTGGATGGTAGAAAATGGGATGAGGCAGCCAAGGGGCAGATCTGGGTCTGAGAGCAGTGTGGTGGGCTGAACACCTCAAGCTAAGGAGGGCAGCTTCACCCTGATGTTCCATGCTCCTTGAAGGCAGCACCTAGCCAATGAGCGAGTACACAGGGGATGGAGGGACACAGCTGCCCTACACTCCGTCCTCCCCTGTCCTTCCCCAGGAGTCACAGGGCCATGGGTCTGAGGGGTCTCCTCATCTGCTGTTGCTCCATTTCCCATTGAGTTTCTAGTGAACTTTCTCCTAATAAAAAGGTTACACATCTAATTGTACCAACGGATGCTTCTTGGGGGACACAGACTGAAATGAAGCTATCCAAACACCTCTGCTCCTCCCTCCTTCCCCCTTGTACATACACCCCAGCCAGGGCACCCTAGCCTCGATTACCACCTGCTTCCCTCTGGACTTGACCTCCCCATTATTTCCAGAGACCAAACACTATTCAGAGCAAGGGTGGCCCAGGTTGACACAATGGAGAGTTGGTGACAGAAAGTGCGACACAGCTTCTTCAGTTGTGGGAACCAGTTTCTTCCGTTTTTGGTGAGGCCCAGTATGTGTGTGCTGTTTTTCTGCTTTGGAGAGCTCCTGAGCTGGGAGGGGTTGGTTCAGAAGCCCGGCCATGTTCAACTCAATCCATGGGCAAGAATAGCACCTGGCCTCTGCTCGACAGATATTCAAGGCATGAATGACAGGGCTCTCTGGTTTTCCCAAGGCTTCTCAGATCTGTCAGTGACCGTACGAAGCAGGATGAACAAAGACTGTGTCAAAATTGAAAGACCAAGGCTGAGAGAAGTGGAAGAGATCAACATGGCTTCGGAGATCTGACCATCAGATTATGCCTTGTTCCTCCTTCATGCCAACAAAACAGAGCTTCCAGAGTGCCCTCACCCCAAGGCAGCTCACAGTTTATGTGCCCAGCACCCCTGTGACCATGAAGTTACCCAGCCAAGTCCTATCCAAGCCCACAGAACTAGCGGCTCCATGCACAGGACCAATATCGGGTCAGAAATAGGGCCTGTAAGATCAACCAGCTATCAACTGACCTACTTTGCTTTATCAATAACTAATACCTAATAGGAAGCCTGGATAACTAATAAACCAAGTTCCCAGGCCTTGTGGGAGGGGCTCTGATGAGTGTGGGGGAGTAGGGATGGGGAAGGCTCTGGGCTACAGTGGGGTCATAGCTGGAGTAAGGCTGCAGAACACAGGCCATCCCTTCCACAATACTCGCCACTGCCACCTGCCACGGGACTGCTAGTGGGATGGAGTCCCTTAGGGACCCCTGCCAGCCCTTACATGAGCCTCTTCAGATTGTGCCTCTGACCACAAAACAATTGGCTTTGTTTTCTCTTAGCTTTAAATGAAGCCAAATGAGAAGGGGAGCGGTCTGGGCAGGAAGGGGGCTGCGCTTAACTCCAGTACTGACTACACTGGGAGGGACTGTGTCCGGGAGAATAAGCAGTGGGTAGAGATGAACAGGCTTTCACAACTCAATCATGATCAATTAAAATCCCAATTAACACTTCTGAAAAATAGTTCAATATTTGTCACTGAATGCAGGATGAGGCGCAGCTGGAGGCAGCTGGGGGAGCAGGCAGCCATCCTCAGGGGACATTGGGGACTGAGGAAAAGACCCCCTCAACAAAGCTGGTGGCAGGGGCTGAGGACATGGCTTCTCTGGTACTTTCCTATTTCCAAAAGGTGATTCCCGCATCTTCAAACCAAAGTCACGTGTAACCCACACGCCATCCTCCTCTCCTTCCCCCCTCATCTGTGACCCATGGATGTGTGGATACGCGGCCTGGGTACCTGGCTCCAAGAGCTCTGCTTCCTCAGGGCTGGGGGTCACCTGTGGGCATAATTCAGGGGCTTCAGAGCTCCCAAAGTATCGATGCACAACGCAATCTGGGCATGCACTGTGTACACACCACTTCCAGGCAGAGTTCAGACGCTGATGGGGCACAGAAAACCCTTTGCTGCCTGGGCTGATCTCTGTCCTCCTTCACCTCATTGCTCCACATCTCCCTGCACTGCCCTCTGGCTTCTCCTCGAATCTGACACTTGCTGGGGTGCATCCCCTCTTTTGCAAACACTTTTCCCCATCTCTTCTATTGGCAAATCCCTACTCTTCTTTTAGAACCTCAAGCTTCAAGCCTCCTCCAGGAAGCCTTCCCTGTCCTTCCCGTAGTCTGAAGTAGACCCTACCTTGTGAGTCCAGTGTGTGTTCACTGCTGGCATTTCCCACTCTGCATCACAAGGCTGGTTGACCACTCCTGAAAAGGCCTAGACTTCCTGTTACATTTCCTGCTTCCTGCCATGTTATAAGTATTCAATAAATGTTCATTGCATGCATGAATGAAATAATATTTAATCCACCTTTTGAAAAACTGTACACTTATCAAATTTTTGATTCCCTTTGAATTTCATTATTATATCCAAGATGTCTTATCTTCATTTCCATCTATTGAGACATCAACAGTGGTTCCAACTTTTTACTTCGGATGTCTTCCCCCAAAGCTTCTGTCACATCCGTATCAACCCTAGCATGATCTAGAGGAAGCCAGTCATTAAATGATTCTTGTGGCTCACCCCTGTTGTAAAACAGAACTTTCTGGAATGAAAATAGTAACCTCCCAATTTGTCTACTTGGTAAGTTTGAATTTGGAACTTTCTTAAATTAGTAGCACAAACTTGCAGTTTCTCTGAAAATGTGGTTGTAATTTTGGCTCATGCCCTCAGGAGCAGAGAAAGAGGTTCTGTCCCTGGGACACAGCCCAAGTGACCCATGGCCCTCAGAGCAACTCCTTGGTGCAAATCTGTGATTCTGAAGGCACCTTGCTGGGAGCACACATCTTCGATTCTCAGTTACCTCAGGGCTATTTTATCTCAGCACCACCCAGGCTGCCTGTACCATGGGCCTAAAGGTTGAAGGGGGAGCTGGGAAGATACCTTTTGTTCTTCCTCCCATTGGAATTCTTTTATCTGCTGTTCAGAGCGCAGCCTGGTGCACACAGCCCCTGTCCGACAGCTGGATTATGACCTGGAGACTTTGTTTACTCACCACGGGGCAAATATTGACACTGAAACCAACTGCGTTTCTGTGGTTGCTAGTTTTCTGGTCCCAGGAAACCTTGGTTCCCAAGTGACAAGTGGATTTTAGACCCATTAACCTACCCATCATTAAAACTCAGAATGTAAACCCCTGCTTGCCTCTGAGTTGTTCCAAGACCTGGAAAGAAAGATTTCCCTTTCAGCCAGCCCAGCCTCAGCCAGAACCTGATGTCTTTAAATTACCTTACCCCACGGCAAGACTGGTACTCGCCCCCAAGACTGTGGGTGCCCTGGGGACAGAATGTCTGTCTCCAGAGTCTGGCTCAGCACTTCAGCCCCAGGAAGTTGGGAGGAGAGATAAATAAATGGCAATGATATTGAGAACAGTATCAGCCACTACCACCAGCAGCACCCCTCCAGTGCCGAGCATGACTCGGAGTTCTCCGCACTCAGAGGACCTAACTGGACCCTCACAAATAATGTCATCCTACTGTGCAGAGGAGAAAACTGAGGATTTGTAGAATAAATAACCCATGTAAGGTCGCACAATAGACTCCAAAGTTCCTGCTCTCAACTCCTATAATGAAAGGAGAAAATCAGAGGAAGAGGGAGAAAGAGAGAAGTGTGCTGGAAGGAAAGATGGAACAGGAAAAAAAAAGGAAGGAAAAAGAGAGAGAAGAAGCACAAGGAGGAAGTAAGGAGTTTGGTCAGCATGAGCCTAAGAAAATCAGGCAAGGTGGTGGTAGTGAAGTTTACCAAAAAGGAAAAGAAAAAAAAAAAAAAACCTTCATTATCTTTCTCAGGCTTAGTCGCTGTAAAGTGCCGAGTGCTCACACATGTGTTCCTTGCACTTCTGCCCAGTGAGGCGGTGGATCAGAGCCTCCACAGGCGGGGTCTCCTTGTGCACCTTCCCTCCCTGGCCTTCCACACACTCCTCTGTCTGTCTGTCTGTCTGTCTAACATCTATCTATCTATCTATCTATCTATCTATCTATCTATCTATCTATTTTTAAGATAGCAAAAATTGAAGTCTGTGAAGATCCTGTGGATGAAACTCCGACAGCCATCTCTCTAGCCTGGGTCATGTGGGTCAAGGCAGGCAGACTGGCAGTCCAGGGGGAACCAGGGACAGCAGGGAGGGGGCCAGGCGTGGCCTTCCCATAGCATCACACTTAGTATTCGCCCCGGGGAGTTGGGCTGGGAGCGCTGGCGAGGAGAACATACGTTCTCTTGTTTCACTCCAGCCAAAGGGAAAAAGGTAGATGTCACACACACCCACACCCAGGAACAGTGCAAGTATTAATAATTGTTTTAATTGTATACGAGTCTAAGCATATTTCCCCATGGTGCCTCAAAAGCCATTTATTTTGGTACCTCATTGTGGAGACGGTGCTCTCTACCAGGGGCCCAGCCAGGCTGCTGGTGACTAACAGAGAACTCTTCATTCAGTGGAGCACCGGCAAAGGGTTTCCATTTCCCCTCTGCACGTCAGGTGGGTGGGGAAGGCACCGAGCTAAGTGGGGCGCTGACAGGGCACACGCGCACACCCAGGATGTGTGTGTGTGTGTGTGTGTGTGTGTGTGTGGTGCACCGTCAGCCGACACTGAGTCCCCACGCCCAAGGGAGGGAAGTCTGGGGGCTGCGGAGGGGCGGGGAATGCAGATAACCCCCTACAATGCAGAATCTAAAAATAGTGTGCACTTGCCTTTGACTCGTAATATATGATTTTCTCCCCAGCAGATTCACCTTTCTAATTTTATTTTGCTCAGGCTGTTATTAAAATGAGCTTGCATTCTCAGAGAGCCTTCATATGGCTCTAGAAGTCAGGGTAGCGCCGGGTGATAGATAAAGACAGCCTGTTAGGTAAACCCAGTCTTAATGGAACTGATCTAAGCATAAATAGTGTTTCAAATTGTTATTATTATTATTTTTCTTTGTTGGAAGGAAGATACTTTCTGCTCTCTAACAACATAGAAGAGAACTGGTTTCCAGCTAACACTTCTTATTCTTCTCACTCTGCCACTGTCCACGACCAACGCGTTCTGTGTGGCAGATGTAGCCACGCAGGACCACTGGAGGAAAGGCCAAGAGACCACTATTCAGGAATAGAAAAGCTGGTTTGGGAAGACAAATACAGGGCTGCTTGCATGTCTTGCCATCTTTTGCCTCTAAGTAGAATGGCACTCAAAGAACCTCAAACAGGTGCCTGTCCTCTTCATAGTTCTTCTACGACCTCCCAACAGCTCGGATGGCTTTGCTACTCTAAGACTCAAGTTCCCTGTTCTAAATTCCCAAGCATTCCATGCAGGGTAGATAGGAAGCCAGATAGGCGATTGGTATTCTGTCCTCTGCAGAATAGCTAGGCTTAGAACAGGGGTTCACCCTCAGCACCTGTCAGCACACTTGGGGAGGCAGTGTGACGTCAGAACATATGCCCATTCCTCTGGGTCACACCCTATCTGAGACACATGGAAAGGGGAGGGCACTTCAGTCAAGTGAACTTGACTTTAGGGACACCCCAGGAATGAAGAGCCCCTCAGCCACCAAAGGCAGCCTCTCTTCTCAAATGAAGCTGAATGTTGGCCTGACACCAGGCTGGCCTCTCCCTGCCCTTCTCCTGTTCAGCAGCACGTTCATCATTCAACTCCCAGTTTACAGGAGCTGCCTCCACTAATGTGAGGTCTTTTCTAGCTCCTTGGCTTTACTTTTCTTCTGCCCAGGTTTTCATCCTGTTTGTTGATGGGTTATTGCTGATTACTCTCTCTTATTTTATGCTCAGAGAAATGGAAGCCCTGGGAAGTGAGACGCTGGAGTGTAGCTATCTTCTAACTTGCCCCAGTCTCTGGGCTGCATTATTCCCAGGGAGCAAAGCAATCAAAATGCAGTGTTTAGTTTAGATAATCCGGCAGGATTAAAGGCTGAGAAAGAAGAGGTAGAAAGGGGAAGGCCCTCTGCCTTGTGAATCCCTTTATCACGTGTGCTCTGGGCCACACACTCTGACCTGTTCTGGTGCTCTGCAGGCCAGGCAGGGAGAGGCCACCCACAGACACATCCATGCCAAACCTGTGAGTCTAGCAAATGCCACACAGGTGTTGAACGTGAACAGAAGAAGCGGACCCAGGGTCTAGCTCCACTTTCGCCACTGGTATCTTGGGCTGGTGCCTCAGTTCATTTTGCCCCACACTTACCCCCATATCCAAACCACCCAGGACCTTTATTTCAAAGTGTGGATTCTTAGTGTCTTTACAGAACTACTGGGCTGGACAGGTAAGTCATATATAATCTTGGGGAGGTTACTGATCACAAGTTAGCAGTCTTGGATTAGACCTCTGTCTACTCCTCTGCAGAATGAAAACAGTGGACCGAATGCCATCTTAAGTCTGATTCCTTGGCAAGGCTGCAGCTCTGAGGTGACACACCTGTATGACTAGTTCATGTGGGAAAACAGAGCCTTGCAAAAAGCTTGGGCTCCCATGTGTATCCGGGTGCAAACAAACTCGAGCTCCCTCTTGCTCTGGGAGATGGCCTAGTGTGGCTTTGCTTGAGCTTCCCGTGGCAACTGAGTGGGTTTTAAGCTACCTACATAGCCTGTGCTGTGGGAGACCTTCCTGCCATCCCAGGCATGACTGCCCTTAGCCCTGGAGATGGGCGTTGACCGGCAAGTAGACACCACTGCTCAGAGATAGTCATGCCCTGCCCTGGTAATTAAGTAAGTGAAGTGCCACCTTTCAGAAGCTACAGCATAATAAGAAGAAATACAGTCAGCTTTCTGGCTCCCGAAGAGAAGGGCAAAAGATATCTGCTCCTCCAGCTTCTCCCTGATCTCCCCTCCCCTCCTCCAGCTTCTCCCTGACGAGGTCAGATGCTCCCCATGCCAGCTCACTTGGCCCATCCCAGATGTGCCCAAGGCTGGTGCAGGCCCACTCTGCTTTTCCCACGGGAGCCGTTTAACAGCCAGCTCTCTGCAGGCAGATAGAGCAGGTGTCCTTACAGCATCCCTGAACTCCCTGGCTGCTCTCTTTGAGAGGTGAGTGCTTGTTTTATGCGCGACAGTGTCAGGTGGAGGACACAGTAAGAAGGCGCAGTCAGAGCAGTGTGGGTCTGAGGATCCCTCGGTGCTCAGGACAGAGCACCAAGCACCTCTTCAGCATCTCCAGCCTCCTTTTCTGGGTCCTACACTTCCCCATGTGTGCCTCTGTCTTCTCAAACTATCACAGAGACTCAGCTGAAAGGGACCTCTGGCCTGCCTGCCCACAGTTTTGTGACACGGTTCCCATCCCTACGTCCACTGTACCACCTGCAGTGACAGAGAGCTCATTCTTTCCAAAGGTGCCAAGCCTGTCCTTGCACAGCCTCCTGGAATACGCTGCCTGAGAATACAGATGTTCCCGCTCAGGCACCTCAGGTCCTCCTGTCCTTCCCAAATAACTCCGTGCTGTTTGGCTGTGGGCAAATTCTCTAACCTGTCTGAGCCTCAGTTTTCTTTCTTACAAACTGAGAATAATAATCCCCAACTCAAAGACCGCTGTGAGCATGATATGAAACAGTAAATATACAGTAGGTGGCAGCTTGGGAGGTCTCAGAGGGGCCATGAAGGCCACCATTTTGCTTTTGGAAGAACTGATAACTTTCCTAGCACCTAAAACATGGCTGGCAATTTCATTTTCATAAGGAACACACTCCGTCCTAAGGGGCAGTTTTTAGGTATTTTGGAGGCACCACGGGCTGGGAACCAATGGCAGTTGGTATGCTGCGTACAAGTGAAAGGGCCTGCAGAGCAGCCTGGGCCCTGCAGGATTCTGGGATGGGCCCGAGGACCTGTATGAACACTAAACTGTCAGATCCGAGCTTCAGCCTAGGACCTCCTGTAACCCTAATTACTTCACTACAAACCCCCTCTCCCAATGCAGTGACATGTGGTATTAGGACTTCAAAATATGAATCGGAGGGTGAGTGGGACATGGAGACAGACATTTAGTCCATAAAGGTTGCTCATTTTAATAAATTTCTTGGAGAAGTTGATGGTTATATGACCTTGTTCCCACCCCATCCCACACTTCAGTCTCTATATTCTGAGTCCTGGCTGTGGGGTGAACCTTCACCATAAGCAAATAAAACAGCAATTTTAGAGCAACAGGGCGGTTTGATCCATCAGTCCCAGGAAAAAGATGAAACCCCAGGGAGATGGTCCCACCTCAGGTCCTTGGGGAAACCAATGAGCCCTAAAGGTGACTCCGGTGGGGCCGGACCCAGGCACCAGGAGCAGGACCAGCTCAGAGTCCCTGCCCGGGCTGGGCCTCCTCCGTAGCACACGAAGACTAAATCCTTGAACTTGATGTGGCCCGAGGGGACAATATGGGGGGGGGGTGGTCTTGTCCTGCTGACAGATTATATTCTGATGGCCCTGAGTTTTTATTTTTCTTCTTCCCCTCTACCCCACCTTGTTTATTGTGTGGATATTTTATCTCTCAGCTTCATCTTAGAATCAGTGCTAATGTTTCCTTCCCTGCTCACTGAGATGTCCCTGCTAATCATAAAAATCTATGTTGTAATTTCAGATTAATTAAAGCTGTAAATTGGAGAAGCTAGTGACTGTAATTTATATTCCCCACTTCTCTGCACCCTCTTATGATCATATTATTTTATAATTTTTTTTGTCTTCATAGTTATTTTGCTCCCAAAACTTTCCTTTGGGCATCAGCCAGCCCTCCTTGGCTGGACCAGTACCAGGCATGACATCCCAGCTGTGAGCTGAGGAACAGATCTGATAAACGTCCTAGGTGGACAACCCCTCTTCAGTGGTCTACCCTTGTATTCAGCATGATTGATAGGGGCTAGAATTGCAGAGGCTGATGACTGGCTTCAAGTCCAGCCTATCTCTTTGTGTCTTAATAGTCCCATGACTCAGTTTCCCCAGCTCTAAAACAGGGATTATTATTATGCCTACCTGGTAGATCGTTCTTATTAAATGAAACAGATTCTTTAAAATACTTATAAAAATGCCTGCCTGTGGCAAAAGCTCAGTAAATGGCAGCAACTAGACAGTGTCTGTTGAGTCTAGCAGCTGGATGGGCCCCTGTATATCATAAATGCAGAAATACTTCTGCCCCATACAAGCTGGGCAATCTGACTGGGGGAATAGAACACATGCAAAGAGAACGTGCTGAGGAGCTCTTAGTGGCTAAGCTGTCTGGTATTCTGCATCGATATAGCTGGAGTCAGGTCCCTTTGTGTAAAGACTGCTGTCCAGCCCTGATCCTGGGATGGCAAAGTCCTTGGAGAACCATTTCCAGCAGGTCCCACTTTGCTGTTCCTGTCTTCTAGAGAAAAGCACGACAACCACGCATAGCTCTGAATGACCCAGGAGGAGCCTTCCGGGATGGCATTCTGGAGCAAGTCTTTACCCTTGTGTATCCAACTCATGGTTATGATTTCTGCTTCATGGAGTAGGCTGAGCTGAGCCAAGGACAAAGAAAGAGAGAAGTCAAGGGAAGCCAAAGGCGGCTCGGCTTGGGGCTACCAGCTATTCTTTTAAGGAATTCTAAAACATGAGCCACCACCCTGTGCTAACTACTGATCCATTTTGCAGAAAAGAAAATTGGCAGGGAGGTGGGGGTGGGAGAGAGCAGCTTGCTAAGATCCCTAAATGGAACCTGTGTGGGGCTTGGTGAAGTCGCTCGGAGCCCCAGCCCAAGCAAACCCTGGCTGGGGTGAGGCTTCCAGAGAGGTCCCTCTCCCATGACTCCATTCTTTGTAAACCAGCTGTTCCTAGAATCAGACTTAAGAGCCTGCACCTCTGGCCTGCCTATGCCTTGCCCGGAGGACTTCAGGGATCACGAAGAGGCTTCTTAACTCAAACATCTGTAATTCCAGGCTCAAGGAAGAAGATTCATTTCCAAAGCTATTTTTTTTTTTCCGATTTTGTTCCCATCACCTTAATAACTGCATCTCTGGATTGTTTAATTCTACAATCAAGCCACTTCTGCTCACAAGTAGCCTATCATCAGTTAAGATTAGGATTCATTTCAAAGAAGAGAGTTTTTCCCCCATTCCCTTTTTTTTTTTCCCCAAACTGAATTTGCATTACAAAAAAATTAAACAAAAGCAGCTTTTTGCATCTCCACTCATTACTCCCATTACATTTGTTAACATCATTATCCTCGGCTGAAGATGGCAACTATTATCAAATGTTGCAGCGCTTTTGTGGACCTCTTGTTACATTAGTTTAGAAAATTGCTCTAATGCATACGCTTTTAGAGGTTTAAAATCTACCATGGCATTATGAGCTATATAACGCTGTACATTTTTAAATCTAATAGTGCATTTATTTTATGTTTTTTTTTTTCAAAAACACACTGCACTGAAATAAAAATGCATGCCTCTGGTAAAGAAGAATACAAATGCAATTGGGAAAATGCAGAGCAAGGTTCCTGACTGGCAGGCCTTCGCCCCTCCCTTTTTCCCCTGGAGGAAAAATCAGTCTTCCTGAAACCCAAAGCTGGGGGCTTTGAATGGGTCAGATGGTGGAGGCAGACAGGGTGGGTTCTCCCTGACACAGAGCTGGGGAGGGAATCTGCACCATTTGGGGCTACAAGCAAAGGCGACCCTTGCTATTTATTAATGCGGAAAAGCACAGTTTGGGGAGCAATTACCAAATTTCTTTATTCATAGAAACCTAGTTTCCCTGGAAAGAAAGGCTCAGGTTGGAAATTTATGAAGCGCTAGTTTCTTATGGAAATAGGAAATTTTGGTAATTACACACGAGCTGCTCTTTATCTGCTTCTGCATTTTAATGATGGGAAATGGTATTTCGTTAGTTCCTTTTTTATTATTATTATTAAGGCGCACGCATGCCAGCAGCATCTTCACCGGCGTCCTGGGGATTCATTCATCCTAATAGCTGAGAAGGCGGCTGGGACCCTGCCCCATCACACTCAATCACTCTGCTCACCAAACCAGAGTGCAAAGAAGGGAGAGAGACACTGTCATTGTCCTCACAGCTCCCTGCCCCAGGCTGGGGCTCTGAGTCTGTCCTTCCTTTGGCACCTCGCATGTCCTCCTCCTCTTCCATCCCCATGCCCAGCTCCCTTTCTGGGGCTGAGCTCATTCCTCTAGAAGCCATTTTTAGAAAGAAAAGGATAAAGTACGGGAGATTCTGCAGCTCTCTCCCTCGCTACTCCCTTTCTGCAGCCCAGGACTGATGCAAACACGATCAATTAAATGGTATTAGTGTGGGAGCTGGGGCAAAGCTTCTGGCCTCAGTTTCCCCACGGGGTTTTCCCACTCCATTCTCAGTGTTTTGTTGGTAGCGTCCATCTCCACCCCTAGCAGCCCCGGGAACCCATCCTGGTTCCTCTCCTTACCCCCCGTGCTGTTTCCAAGGTTCAGTCCATGGAATGACCACTGTCTCCCAGGGAGGCCCGTGAAATGATACTAGCCCCTTCCAGAGCCATTGGAGCTGATTTATAATGGTTATAAAAGAGGTCAGGGCTTGATTGAGCTTAATAGATCCATTAATTACACCAAACAAAACAAACATAATGAACATAAAAATTTATGACCTCTGTCACTGGTTCAGATGTGGCCCCTTGTCCAGCCTTGACAGGTTCTCAGGATCCCATCCATCCTGACTCTTTGGAGGACAGACGAATGGGGTGTGACGCTGTGGAGGGTGCTGGGCGGTGGTAGTGGAAGGACCTCAGCAATCCAGCTCTGCTGCTGAGGAAGCTGTCCACCTGTGAGCTGCCTCATCTTTGTCCACTTCGGCAGTTGGCAGGCAGCATAGCCCAGTGGTAAGCAACCATGCTGAGCCACGCAGCCTCTAGCGCTTCACTGCCCATGCCGAATACGGTATTCGCACTTACTGTGTGGTGCTGGGTGAGTTAGCCCACCTTCGTGGGTCCCCACTGAAGCTCTGTGAAATGAGGTTAATGAATACTTCAACCTAATCCTAGAAGTGTTTGTGAGATTAACTGAGCAAATGTATCTAAAGTATTTGAACTACTACTTGTCTTGTAAATGCCACGGAACCTGTGTGAATTTGGTCCTATTGTTATTACAGTTTGGATAAAGATATGAGACCATCTGTAGCTCCAATATTTTTTGGGAAATTTCATCTTTCTCCCTTTTCTCAAAGACATGGACATCTGCCCTAAAGTAATACACTGCCATGCATTTATTGACGCCTACCAAGTTCCCAGTCCTTGCTTAGAGGTGGAAAGGTTATCTCAGGGCCAGCAGGTAGTGCCTACCAAGAAATCACTTAAAGCATGAGCAATATCCCAAAAGGTACCCGGAGATTTAGATGTCACCTAAATGAACATCCTACCTTGCTATTTTCCATAGGAGGAAAAGAATAGGAAAGGTTCGAAGGGAATTCCTAAGCCCACTTAGCTACACAGCACTATAGCTAGGACACAGAGCCAAGGCTCCTGACACAAGGGTCTTTGATCACACCACACTATCCCCTGACTGTGCTCACCCTCCCATTCACAGGGTCACTGGTGCCACGGAGAGACCAAGACCAGGAAGAAGAGAAAGCCAAGTGTAGGAAAACAGGAGTTAAAAGCAGAAACTGTGATTTTGACACATCATGTTCCAGTAAATGGTAAATGCAAACCATTTTAGTTGTCCATTAAAAATTAATTAATTAACTTATTAATTGGAAGGAAAATGGAAACCCTAACTCATGGGCATCCTCTGTATGTGCTGGCTCTTCTACCTGGGGCACCCTTCTCCTCTCTTCCTTGATAACTCTGCTCTTGTCCTTAGACTCAGCTCAGCCTTGTCATTCTCAGTGCTCCTGAGCCCTTCTGTGATTTCCCAGGACAAACCAGGCATTTCACTGCCTCTGTGCACCCTTGGTCCCTGCCAAGTCCAGTCTACACAGCCAGGCTACTGAGATTTCATGTTGTTCAGTCATTCTCTTCGTGAATAGAAAATATATTGACTTCTGCCAAGCTCAAGGTCCTGAGTTCTGTTCCTAGTGTCCCCCACCCCCAAATGTGTGTACGCGTATTGAGCACTTGCTGTGGATACACTGTACTAGTCCTGGGGACATGACGGTGAAGGGGGCGGCCACAGTGCCTGTCCATGTGGAAACTACGCTCTGCTAGTTCTGTCCTATGCTTCCTCCACCCTCCCCACTGCCCCACCCTAGGTGCTGGGGATGTGACCAAAGGCCTTACACATGCTGGGCAAGCACTCTACCTCTGAGATACACCTCCAGAACTTTTTATTTTATTTTGAAACCAGACTCTTGCTACATTCCCCAAGGTGGCCTCAAATTTATGATCCTCTTCTTCAGTCCCCCAAGTATCTGGGATTCCAGACTAGTATCACCACGCCCAGCTTGTCTTGTGCATTTTTAATGCTTTGTACCCCACAGAGGACCTAACAGAAATGGCTCCTCCTCCTCAAGTGTGATGAGGAAGTGGCTGGGACTCCTAGAGGAGGGGCTGAGGCATGAGCGGGTATGCTGGCTGGGGAAGACGAGTACGTGGATTACAGGAACCTATTTCTAGAGCAGGGGCAGGAGTTACAGATCTGCCCAGAGCTCACCCACAGGGCTACAACAAGCCTGGGGGAGTACTGAGATATCTACTTGGTGCAGTTGGACCATTTTTCACTCTCCCCCATCCATTATTCCATCCTCAGATATCAATTCCTAGTCGGTCATTCGGCCCACAAGACCCTGAAAATAGATTTAAATTATTGCTTTATTTCCCATCCAGCTTAGGGTGTTGATTTATGCTGCCCAAACAATCAAGCTTTTATCTCAGTCACCCAGCAGCATTAGCAGCAATTTATCATGTTTTACTTCTCCTTTTACTACCCTGATGCTGGAGCCTGGTGCTTGTACCCTTTTCAGAGAGAGGCAGCTGTGAGTGGGCATGAACAATAACGGTAGCAAAGGCCAGGGGTGCCCCCTGCCATCCCGGAGCCAGGGGCCAAGAAGATGCTTAACCTGGAGACCCTTTTATCTCATGGTCATGAAGGAAAGAATCTGTTGCTGCACAGCAGGGCTCTGGCAAGCTGGGCTACGGAGCAGCCAACAACCTTGCGCAGGGTGCCGGCCTCTCTGGGCCTCAGGGCCTTCATCTTGGAGCTTCTCTGACACCAATCCCGGAGAGGTCTGCAGGGTCCAGTAAAGGCAGCTTGCAGACCTGCACCTGGTGGAAGCTCGGGGCTTCTCTCTTTAAAAGGTCAGCCTGAGCAACTCTTCCCTTTACTCTCACAGAGCTGAGCTCTGGCCACGTCACAGCCCTGAGCTCTACAGGAGTAGCCAGCCCTGTGGAAACAGAGAGTCAGTTTGCCTGAAGACGGTGGAGAGGGTGGCCACAGGGGCTGGCAGCCCCCAGAGCGCTTATCACGTCTGAGCATGGTGAGTCCATCTGGTTGGGATTCAAGTCCCGCCTATTTGGTGTGGCCCAAGGGCTATGGGCGACTTTTACCCAAGTGAAACAGTTGGGGTTAAAAACAATGTAAGTTTGTGATACATGGAAGCTATGTGGAATTCAAATTACAGTGTCCACAAGTCAAGCTTTTCTAAACACAGTCACTCTCTTGTCCAGGGATTTTCTATAGCGGTGAGACATTATAATGGCATGGTAAGTGGTTGTGACAGAAACCTTATGGGCTCTATAATCTAAAACATGTATTTTCTGGTACTTTTTTGACAATGTCTGGCACCCTGGGGCCAGATGGCTGGTGATGTCAGACACACCCCAACACCAGTTTGCCAGTTGCTTGCTGTTTAGTTCAGGAGGGAGCAGGCCTTTTAGAGACTTCTACAGGGAGAAAACTTCTCCTGAGATGACTCTCTTTCTTTTTATTTTTATCAAACTCAAGGCATTCTACCACTGAGCTTTAACCCCTCCTCTTTTTATTTATTTTTAATTTTTAGTCAGGTCTCTCTAAGTTGCCCCAGTGAGACTTGAACTTAGGATCTTGCCTGCCTCAGTCTCCTTTGGTGCTGGGATTAAGGTGTGTGTGTGCCTAGCTTCCTGAGGTCTTTATCTGATAAATAACCAGATAACTGAGCCACCATGCCCAGGATCCTATCACTGCATGCCTGACAGGGTGTCTCTGCTCACATCTACCCTCGACCTTCCCTGTCCTTCCCCATGCATGTCCCATCTTCCCTGCCAAGGCCACCTTCTCCACAAGGCCTCGACTCTCTAGAAGGCTTCCTCCCATCTGAGAGGGCCTGTCTCCCCCTCAGGGCCCCTCTCATTCATCAGAAACTCTTATATCACTCATCTTTTCCTCCATTGAGGACAACAAATGGGTTCCATCTCAGGTCTGTTCCAATTGACTGGAGGTGGCTTCCTGCATTGATAAGGGCTAAAAGGCTTTTAGGCGCCTTAGGGGAAACATATCATCACTACTGTCACTCTCGGCCGGCAAGGGTGGTATGCACATGGAGGGGTACCGTGTGTGCCAGGTACCTTCTGCCTGTCTTGCTCTGTGCTGGACTACAGCACTGGTGGCCAGTGTGAGCCCCCTTGGGCACAGTGGGCTTCTGGCAGGCAGTGAGCAACATGTCCATCCACTTCGTCCTGTGCCTTCCACGGTGGCCAGTCCAGTGCCAGGCACAGAGCAGGCCTCAAGGCACTTCCAGAGTTGTCCTTATGGACAATGCCCTTCCAATGATTCCTGGAAGCTGCCACTCAAGTGCACTCATGTGGCCCTGGGGAGGAAGGGGGGATGCACAGGACACAAACCACCTTACCCACCCAGGCACAGGAGGAAATGAGGACCAGAGAGAGAAGAGCAGGTTCCAACCTCGGGGAGGAATCCTTGGCATTTACATAGCAAACAATACCCAGGTGAGGTTCTATGTCAACAAGCGCTACTCAGCAGCTCCCGAGTCCCAGCATACTTTAAATGTTTGCCACATGCCAGACATTAATATTTTAACGGCTACACGTCTGAGGCAGGTGAAGCAGTGTCCGGAACACAGTGTAAAAATTGAGCGATAATAGCTTGCCTGTACGCCAGGTCTGTGAGGCCCTCCATGCTGGCTCTGGCCTCTTCCCAGCACTGCCAGCCCAGCACACACCCATGCTCTCCCTTCTCCTGCTGAACATCAGGGAAAATGTTCTCTTCTGGCCTGGAAGATGGAGGCACCTCCCAGGACCTGGCACAAACCCCTGTGTGGACGGCAACAGCACGGGAGCCAGGGCTGCGCACTCAGTTCCTGTAGAGCTGAATGTGGTTGCCTAATGACAGGACATCTCTGGGTACCTGTAACTGAGGCAGGGATTCCTCAGGACAGAGCAAGTGGGCCGTGCATGGAGGAAGGAAGGAAGATTTCCTTGTGGGAGAGTGAGCCAGAAATGAGGGGGCCAGCTCTTTGATTCATGATGCCCCTTGCAAGAGGCCCACTAACTATAGCTCCCAGTTTTCTAAAAATATCCATCAACAAGATGAATGTTCAAAAATCTCCTCATCTGCATCCTAGAAGGCCTTTAAAACACTCTCTGCTTAGAAAATCTGAGTAGCTGCCTGTTCCTTTGAGCATGGCCTCAAACTCTTTAGTGAAGCAGTGTGGGAATTATGATTATAGTTACTTGTTAATAACATCAGCTAGAGTTTCGTGAGAATTCCAGGTTCTAGGCCCAAGACTGCAGTTTTTTCATAAAGCACAAGGCAGCAAATGGGTACTGCTCCATGCCGCAGTTGTAGCCAGAGAGGAACACAGACAGTACTTAAAGGAAAGAGAGGGGCTGTGTTTAAATAAAACTTTATTTATAAGACAGGTAGTCAGGGTTTGGATAAGTGTCCTGCAAAGGCCCACGTGTTGAAGGCATGGCTTCCAGTCTGTGCTGCTGTTGGAAGGTTGGTGAGATCTATAAGAGGCTAAGTAAGGAGGTAGGGCATGCAGGGTCTGCCCCTGACATGGACTATGGAACTACAGTCTCTTTCTCTGTCTTTCATTCCTGGCTGTGAGGTGAATGGGCTTCCTTTGCCACACACTTCCACTGTGATGTGCTGCCTGCCCCAGGCCCCCAAGCAACAGGGCCAAATGAGCATGCATTACAAACTGCAAAACTAAGATCCAAGATGAACCTTTCCTTTTTTTTTTTTTTTTTGGCCTGTCTGGTGTGGCATATGGAGCTGGGACTCAAACCATGGTCCCCTGTGCTGCACAGGGTAGCCCATGCAGGCACTTAAGCAACTGAGCTAACAGGCAAGTGCCAACCTTTGCTCTTTTTAAATGGATTAGCTCAAGTATTTTGCTATGACGCTGTCGCGCTAACCAGTGCTGAGGTGGGCTGTTGTTTGCTGGCCTGTGTCTCAGTAGTGGGCTAAGTGTTTGATACTCATTTAGTTCTCACAATAACCCTAAGGGAGGATACTGTTATTACACCTGTTTTTAGAACTAACAAATCTCAGGAATGCTGATGAAGATCTCAGGGTTAATATGTAATGTAACTGGACTTCAAACCATTACCTAACCTTCAAATTAAGCGTCTTATAAAAATAACAATAGCTGACTTTTTAGATGCTTACATGGTATCAGGCACTGTTCTGAAAGTTTTATTTAACCCTTACAACTCAGTTATCACTCCCATTTTACAGGTGTCAAAACTAAGTCCTGAGAGTTAGAAAGACTTGCCCAAGGGCAGTTTATCTGTGGCAAAACAGAGGTCTGAGCCTGGGTGATCTAGTTCCACAGCCTTGCATTTTAACTTGTAAGACTTTGGAGCAGGTCAGCAGGCTCAGGACTTCCCTGGTCACTGGAAAAATATAACATCCAATCCTTGGCTTCCAAGAATGGCTACCCACCCCATAATAGTCACAGGGAAAGAAAGACTTTCAAAGGCTGACAGCGCTCGAGATCCGGACATGCACGACCTAGCCAGATGCATCTCCACCTAGCCAGATGCATCTCCGCGGCCTCAGCCAGCTGCCCCTTCAAGTCCCTCTGTGCCCGGGCCCTGCCGGGCTTCCTGTCTGGCTGACTCAGTACAGCATGCCCAGCACAGAGCAGTCATGCGGCTGCCCACCACTCACAGTGACACCAGGCACCCAGGTACGGAGAGAATAGCAATTTTCCTTTTTACTTATTGGTGCAAGGCAAGTCAGGAAAGCTGACAGGGCCCCAAACAAGCTGTCAGAAACTTCTAATTAGGGCTGAACAGCTTAAAGATTGCACACGCCCTCCCAGCCTCAGAATTAGCAGGACAAAGTACCCAGATGGAGTCGGACAGGCTGAAAGAGAAAAGCCTGCAGTGGGGCTGGACGGGGAGGAGCCAGGAGGCTGAGGCTGGAACGCCAGCCTGTGCGCCTCTGCACCGAGCCAGGCCCGCTGTGCTGCCAGCCCCAGGTGCCCTCCCCAGCCTGGCTCCAGTTGTCTCCACTCTCCTCAGCAGTTGGTGTATTGTAGTCTGTGGTTCCCTACTCCACCTCCCAGCCCTTGTCTGTGGCCTGGTCTGCTCTGTCCTGTCACTGTCTTTTGAAAAAAGGCAGAGCCTTGAGTCTCACTGTGGCTGTGTGCGACACAGCCAACGAACTGCCTCTGAGTTCTCAGATATGCTACTGACAAGGTTTATAGCCCACCTGTTTGTATGCCCTCTACAAACCGTACATCCTGTCAGACTTCATCTCCTGTTCTGTCATGATCCCAGGCCAACGGAAGTCACTTGCTGTTGCATCTGTTTCATTGCTAGCGGGTGAAGAGCCCAGGCTGTTAGGTCAGATGGCCTGAACAGAAATCTGGTTCCATGACCTTAACCTCTCAACCCTCAGTTTTCTTGTCTGAGAAATGGGAATCTGGCTGTAGCATACCTCAACATTAAGTATTATACATTTAAGAGCAGTGTGTGGCACATTAGTTATTAGCTATTGTTTTTCTTATTATTACTATTATACAAGGTATTTATTACTCTTTGTAGCTTTAGGTCATTAGCAAATTCCATTAGTCATGAAATTTCACCCCTGCACTAGAGTCACTGATCACATCCTGAAAAGGACAGGGGAGTCCCACAGCTTAAAAAATGTTCCTCCAGTTTGGTCTCAATCCATTAGACATGTCCATCCCCCCGACACACACACACTTGGCCTGCTATGAATGCCCCTCACTGGACACCATCAGGATGAGATAAATCCTCAGCTTGTCCCCAAGGGTTGCTATGAGAGATTACGACCAGTGCCTTGCTGAAATCTCCATCCTATAGCCAGAACTTAACTTGGAGTGTCAGGCTTCCATAAACAGGCTAAGCCCCAGGTTGGGTTGACTCCAGTCGTCTGGGATGACAAGCTTACAGAGAAACTATCCTGAGTCTAGTGACTCCCTCCCTTGTCTTTGGCCCCCAACCCCCTGACCATGGCTGTCCTAGAAGCCTGCCCAGTGTGGTGTTGAACTCACACTCAGATCACTGGCACCTTTCCCTGGCATCCACTTTGAGGAGCAAAGTCACCTTAGCCTTTCTCCCCATTCCTAGCTGACTCTCTGGTTCTGTGAGGTCCCCAGAAAGGCTGTGGTGATTTGGCAACTTCATCTGCTGTGTTTCCTCTCTGCACTCAGGAAGGCGGGAAAGAACTGGGCCAGAAGATGCTCCTGGAGTGTTTACACAACCTCATCCTCACTTCTGAGGTCTGCAGCTACTCCGGCTCGGGTGCGGTTTGCTCTACCTTTCCCGGTCTGAGCGCTCTTTCTGGACAGCGGCTCCCAGCTTGTCCTTGGTCTCCCTCTGACGTTACACCAGCCAGGCCCTCAGCAAACTGCTGTTTTCCTGTTCTAGCTACAGCAGCAACGTGAAAACCCCTTCTTAAGGCTGTGACATTTCCTCCTCTCTGTGTCTGAGCTCACCTGCAGTGTAGCTGCCTTGCGGAGAATAACAAACAGACTGGAGGCTACTTGGGGCTACTGTTGGGAATGAGACTTTCTCAGGACCGGGCCCAAAGTCACTTGGCTCCCTGCTCTGGCAGCCCACCAGCCACGCCCTACCTGAGACAGAGGACATGTGAACTCCAGGGCTCCGGACCAGAGCAGGAAGGGCGCACGAGGGAAGCACGCTGCGCAGGCGGGGCAGGGCTGTGGCAGGCACCAGGGAGGCAGAAACTGACACACAGCCTCCCGCAGCCTGTCCTCTGGGACAAGCGCAGCTCCCTGCTCCCCCAGCCCTCCTGCTACTCTTTATTCATTAAAATGCTCAGATGCTGACTAACTTTATTTGCTCAATATTTATTTCTCCGGCCTTGAAGCAGGAATAAGAGGCAGCTTGATTGAAAGGTTGTCTGGTTTCATTGTGACTCCTGTAAGTAATTCTACAGCCTCGGTGGGAACGGTGTTTTATAACTTGCCAGAGCAGATAGCCCTTCATGAATTGGAACAGCTATTCCCATGTCACTGATGCTGTCCTTGCCCTAACACTAGGGCTCTGAGAGCCCTGCCTTTGTCCCACCCCTACAGAGTTCTGCACTGGTCCCAGGCTCTGGATACAAGAGCCCTGCCCTCCTGCAACATGTGCGCCCCACGCAGACACAGGGAATGGCCTAGAAATACAGTGGAGGGCTCCAAGGGAGACCTGTCTGAGCTACACTGAGCAAGAAACCAGGATAACCAGGGAGAAGGTGACTTTACTTTCTCAGGCTATCCCCAGTGACCAGTCTGGGGAGTTAGACCCAATCTTACCTGGAGAAAAAGAAGACTGAGATGGTTTGTGGAGAACATTAAAAATAAGAGGAATCAGCCCGTGCCGTGGTGCATGCCTATAAGCTCAGCTCTCTGAGAGGCTGAGTCAGGAGAACTGTAAGCTCAAGCCCAACCTGAGCGTCTTAGTGAGATGTTGTCTCAAAAACGTAAGGGTTGGGACATAGCTCAGCGCAAAGGCTTCAGGTTCAATCAGCAGAAGTGAAGAGAAAGAGAAGAATCAGAGGCTCTAAGCATATCCTGGGCCTCCCCTTTCCCTGGTTGCTTCCTGCTGAGATACGCAATAGGCAGAAACCCTTCTCAGGCGCAAGCAATAGATTTTGGTGGACAAACAGCTGTGATCCCTCTGTTCACTGCCCTCAGGGGGATGATGCTCTTAGACAACACGGACCTCTGTGCCACAGAGCTTTGGTGAGCCCATAGTGGCACACCGTGGTTCACACCATCCCTCACCGGAAGCACTGCCTTCTGCAGAGGGGCCAGAAGGCTGGTGCAGGGCAGAGGAAGCGCCGTCTCCTGCTCCGAGCTGCTGATTGAGGCTCCGATCACTGCTCAGCAACCCCCTTTCCTTACTATTATGACTAAATCAAGTTGGGTGATTTATTTCCCACTTATCTTTCTCGTTTCCGCTCCCTGTCCGATCTGCACTGTTGAACACAGCGGAGTGAAAACATATCATCCGTTCTGATCAGCTACCGCAGAGCCAAAAAGCTCCCATCCCCCACTGCCTTGCTGGCAGAGAGCTTGCAGAAGGAGTGGGCACTCCTATGGCATGAACTTGGGGGGCCCTAGACTCAGCCTGGGGGGCTTGCTGAAGTGTCAGGAGGCTTTGGGGCCTCTGCAGAAGGAACAGACTGAGTATGGTGAGACAGAGACAGAGACAGAGACAGAGACAGAGACAGAGACAGAGACAGAGACAGAGAGAAACACACACACAGAGGTAGGGAGTCAGCAGGGACTGGCTCCCTCAGCCTTCAAGGGCCCACGCCTCAGGCAACTGCACCTCTTCATTTCAGCTGGGCCACTGAGCCCTCCACACCTCTGGCTTCTCCTATGCACATTGTTGGGCCACACTGAGGTGATGAAAGAGACTTCCCTGTGCCTGACACCCTCAGCCCAGGTCAGGCAGCAGTCCATAGGACCTCACTTGGTGAAGCAGGACAATGCCAAGGAGTAAAGCACTCTGGGGCTGAAATGTCCAAGCCTGCTTCTTCATCTACAGAATGAGTAATGGTTTTCACTGTTGTAAAGATTAAATGTGTGTGTGTGTGTGTGTGCGTGTATGTAAAACTGAGTATTTTAGGTGGTGGCATTTGAACCATTAAAACAGACCCTTCCATGTGGGATCAAAAATGACACCTCAGAGCAATTTGTTATTGCTAGTACAGGAAAAATCACTTGACCTATTTATATTTGTTTCGTATCTTTTAAATTTTATTTATAGGACTCAGGCCAGGGGGCACATCAGGACTTTCTCTCTGTGCTTCAGACACCAGCACTGCCTCAGGGAAAAAGGCCCTGGAGAAGGCTCAGCCAGGACCTCAAAGGTCAGCCCAGAAGGCAGAGACCAAGGCCTCAACCCATTCTTCATGACACCACTGGATAAACACCCTGGATGACCCCAGGTTTCCCGAGTGCAGGAGGTGGGCGGTGGGATGGTCACCTGCTCAACCACAGCATCGAGATGGGTTTGGAGGATGGGGAGGACGGCAGGACTATGACCTTGGATCCTGAGTGTGGAGGGCATCTAGGGCCTTCAAGGGAGCAGGAGCAGCGGGAACAGCCATATAGGACAGGAGGCCTTTTAGTACCAGCCAAGCCAGTCATGCAGCACATGCTGTACCCTGGGGAGCATTTGGCCTGAGATCAGCAAATGTGGGTACCTATGAATAATGATGATGTCTCACATTCTTTTAGTGTGTACCATAGTTACCATCTGTGCCACACAATTCCACACCTTTTACATTCACTGACTCATAAAATTAATTCTAGCGAAGTTCTATAATAGATACCACTCTCACTTCAATTTTATAAATGAAGGACAGAAGCATGGAAAGTTTAAATAATCCACCTAAGGACATACAGCTATAAAGTAGATGGGGTGGAATTTGAACCTGAACCCACTATTGTCATCACTGATGATAAAAATTTTCTATCTCATCTGACCCAATTAATCCTTTGAAATGTGAGGTTATGGACCAGACTTGGAAAATAGTAGATATTGCCACGGGCTGACAGTGACCCCAGCCCCCTCCTCTCTTCCCCTCTTTGAACCATTCTTTCCACTTTCCCTGAGCGCAGTCCTCTTACCAGGAAGGGTGGATTCACTCACTCCCCCTAAACCGGGTATAGCTGTGGCGCTTAGCACGTGTTCTGCTGCTTCTGCCTTCTAACTTAGGACAAACGCTTAAGGCAAAGGACTGAACCTTTCGTGGTGGTCTGTCAGGTGGGGCTTAGAAGGCAGACATCAGCAGAAGCCAAGAGACCCAGACACCCATGTCTGGACACTCAGCCAGTGCCAGGGCAGCACCTGGTCTGCCCGGAACAGCTACCCTCAGCCCCCGCCTGCCACACAGGGGCTGCCGGTCTACCTCACTGCCTGCATTTTATTCCTAACTCTGTGAAGATGCTGGGTTAGAACAGGAAGTTACCTCTGAGCAACACCAGGGTACCCAGCAAAAGCGATCAGAGCCGGAGGGCCCTTGTGCTGCTGAAAGCAGCTCTCAGGCGTGGCTTGAGGAAAGACCAGGCCTCCACTGTGCCCTGCAGATCTTAAGATGCTTTGAGGCCAGAGATTAGGGCTCCCCCTGCTCAGCTCCTGCACCAGTAGGCTGCCTGCTTCTGCCCTCTCTCACTGCCTGTCATTGCTGTGACTTCTGGGCTACACTCTGCCCTCATTCTGCCCCTGTGGCTCCTGGGGGCTGTCACCTTCTGAATCCTTCCAGGCCAGCCTGGAATCCAGGTGAAGAACAGAAGTAGAAGGGGACAAAATGTCAGGGATAGAGCACCAGACAAGAGCCCGGGAGCTAGGAAGGAGACCCAGGTCAGTCCTAACCAGCTATGTGACATTAGACGAGTCGTCCAGCTTTCCTGGCCTCAGCTTCCTCACACACAACACAGAGGCTCAGTACCTTGCCATGCCTGCCTTGCCAGGCTGTTGGGCAGCCTGGATCAGGTGGGCTTTCTTTAGGAAAAGGTTTTTCAAACTCTACTCAGGTCAGGATAAGTGCTGCTATGGCTGCCTATTACCTCTTGTTCTCAGGTCTGCTCACAAGTCACTTAAGACTTAAGACTCTCTTGGACTACCCAGTTTCCATGCCTGCTTAGTCACTTTTCTCTCATTGTTGGGACAAGTAACCTGACACACAAGCTTAGGGGAGGAAAGGTATATTTAGCTCACAGTTACTGGAGGTTTCATAATTTAAAGCAGCCTAAATGACATCACAAGACCTTGAGACTCTACGCCAACGTGTCCAGGACGATTCGCTCCATACCTCAGCGAGAGCAGGGGAGGAGGCTTGAAGTGGGGTGGGAGGGACCTCTGACCGTGCATGCTGTCAATGTAACAGTTCGCGCCTCTCTTGGCCATGCCCGCTCAAGCCCTGCCCCTGGAGCCAAGTGCTTGACAGTCCATGATTTATATGAGGTTTTGGGGGGACAACTAGATACAAATCACAACACCCGCCCTCAGTGCCACTCAGTATGGGGCAGAGCTTCCCTTTAGCCACTTAGTTCAAGGTCCTAGGAAGAATCTAGGAGCAAGGCAAATCTTGCAGCTTGTTGTGACTACCACCCAACCTGCCTTTGCTGGGCAAGCGAACATAACTGTCAGTGTAAACAATGCCACTTTGGAGTGAGACAGCCCTTGGGGTCAGTTCATCCTGGGCTCCTTCACACTGCATGAGGCTCCCAGGAAACCTGTACAGAAGATTCTGTATTCATCAAGGCAGAGTTCCCAGGTCAACTGGAAGTAGAGGAAATGGAAATGGTGCTTGCATGTTACTTTGTGCCCATTCTTGCTGGATCTGGCCTTTCTTTTAAGGTTGAAACAGATCCAAGGAGAGGAGGCCAAATGCCCAGTCACTGAGATGTAGACAGTCCAGACTTCCTTCCACATAGTGTGGCTTCCCAACTCTGTCTGGTGGAGTCCTGGGGCTTCCAAGGAGCTTCCTGAGGACTTTGGGAGCAGACAACAGACAACAGAAGCAAGGTCAAGGCATGATGGGCAGCACTCGGGGCGTCTACTCCTGCTTCAACTCCTACAGCCCTTTTATGTGTCTTAAATGTCAGAGTCATTGTGAGATTCCACTTGAAATATAGATTTTGTCTTTTCGAAATATGTTTTAGAACCATCTATGCTATCTCAAGACACTAAATCACCTGCAAATGTCCCCAGTCTCCTGTTTACCTTGAAAACTTGTTGGCCAGATAGATGCAAGATATTTGACAAACTGAGAATGTTGCTAGGCAAATAGGATAATGACCCTGAGCTTAAAGGAGCTGGCATTCAGGCAGGGCAGACTCACAGTTTAATAGATAATTATGGGAGACAGCAGCTAGCAGTGCAACCAGCTAGGTGCCAAGAACACCTCCCAAGCAAGTTTGCTAAGTTCAGCACACAGGTTGGGGAAAGGAGTTGCCGAAGAAGGTTTTCCCACCCAGGATGAAGTCTGCACCAAACTTAAAGACAAGAGGCTCAGGCTCTGAGGATAATATGGGCAAGATTAGCCAGAGGAGGTGAGGAGGGTATTTACAGATGAGTTTGTAGGGTGGTTTAGGAGAAAGGAGCAGTACTTAACCACTCACAAGGAATTCTGATGCCAGAGCAATCACTGAATATGAGTAAAATGAATGCAGAAACATAAAAATACTGCATACTGTGACCAAGTGATGTTTATCTCAGGAATGTAAGGTTGGTTTGACATTAGTCAATCAACTAAGCTAATATATCACATCAAAAGAATGAAAGACAAACACCACAGGATCATCTTGACAAAGACACACACAAAAGCAATTGGCAAAATTTGACATCCGTCCAAGATAAAAACACTCAAAAGATGAGAACTAGAAGGAAACTTCCTCAACCTGATAAAGGCAATCTATGAAAAAATCTATAGCTAACGTCATATTTAATGTTTGAAGAGTGAATGTGTACTCCTTAACACCAGGAACAAGACAATGATATCCCTGTCACCATTTTTTGTCAACACTATCCCTGAGATTATAAGCATTCCAATCAGGTAAAATAACAAAAAGAAAGCCATCCAGATAGGACATGAAGAAGTAAAATTACCTTCCATTTATAGGTAGCACGATCTTCTATACAGAAAATCCTAAGAAACCTACTAAAATTATTCTAAATAATAAATGAGTTCGGGAAGGTTATAGCCTACAATAGCAATACATAAAGAGCAGTGACATTTCTGTACTTAGAAAAAGATAAAAGTGAAAACAATAACTCTATTTGCAATAGCATCAAAGAGAACAAACTACTAAGGGTATTCTAATTTGAAAAGGCATAAACACTATTGACAAAAATGAAAGAAAATCTAAATAAATGGAAAAACATCCCATGCTTCTAGATGGAAAGATACTACTGTTCAAAATGATAGAACTGGGTGTGGTGGCACACACCTGTAATCCCAGCACTCAGGAGGTCAAGCCAGGAGAATCTCTGTGAGTTTGAGGCCAGCCTGGGAGCTACAAAAGTGAGCACAAGGCCAGCCTGAACTGCATAGTGAGACCCTGTCTCCAAACAAAAAAAATGGTAGCCCTCCAAGAACAATCCAGAGAGTCAACACCAGAGTCTCTATTGGAATTCTGCCTGCTTTCTTTGTTGAAACTTATGAGCTGCTGTCAGAATTCATGAAGGATTTCAATGGCCTTGGAGAGAGCTAGGGGTTGGGGGAGACACACAAAGCTGAAGGTTCACATTTCCTGATTTCCAAAGTTATTACAAAACTATAATAATGACGAGAGTGTGGTACTGATGAAAAGATAGATATTTAAAGCAACAGAATAGAAATGGGAGTCCGGAAATAAGCCTTACAACTAGGGTCAACTGATTTCAACAAAGGTACCAAGACCATTCAATGAAGAAGGACAGCCCTTGCAGCAAAGAATGTGATGACAGCTGAATCTCTTGCAAAATGAGAGTTGGAACTCTGCCTTATGCCATGCAAAGTAATAATAATAATAATAATAATAATAATAATAATAATAATAGTTAATATTAATTCAAAATGGAACAAAGACCTAAATGCAAAACATTAAAAATAGAACTCTCAGAAAAGCACATAGAAATAAAATTTCATGATCTCAGATTCTTCTTCTGACCTCCGGGATTATAAGACAATAGTGATAGCTTCTTAAATATGACACCAAACTACAAATAAAATATAAAAAGCAGATAAATTTGATTTCATAAAAATTAAAACATCTGGTGCTTCAAACGACCTCACTAAGAGTGAAAAGACAGCCTACTGAATGAGAGATTATTTTCCAGTCATATATCTATTAAGGGATTTGTCTCTAGGATATCTATCTATCTATCTGTCTGTCTATCTATCTATCTATCTATCATCTATCTATTTATCTATCTATCTATCTATCTATCTATCTATCTATCTATCTATCTATCTATCTATCTATCTATGTATCTCACGACTCAATAATAAAAACACAATTCAATTTAAAAGTTGGCAAAGGAGCTGAATAGACATTCCTCAAAGGAGATATGTAAATGACCACGAAGCACTTGAAAAAATGTCTCTTGTCACTGTCCATCAGAGAAATGAAAGTTAGCCAGCACATGCCACTTCACACTGCTTGGCTGGTGTGTGGCCAGAATACGGGAATAAGAACAGCCCTCTGGTGTCAGCTCCCACCCTAACCCCCTGGAACCTGCATTGCACCACTCAGCAATAGGAACTGTGTAGGTCTGGTTAGAGTTAGGATTCTGAGATGGGAGGTTACCCTGGATTGTCCAAGTGGGCACAGTATAATTACAAGGGCCTTTCTCAGCGACAGAGGGAGGCAGCCGAGTCAGAGAAGGAGGTATGACAAATCAGGGGTCAGAGTGATGCAATTGCTGGCTCTGAAGTCAGCAGTGACCATGAGCCAAGGATTGGGGGCAGTTTCTAGAAGCTGGAAATAAAGAGCCAGGGAGATAGCTCAGTGGAGTAAGCTCTTGCTTAGGTAAGTACAGGGACGGGGTTTGATTCCTGGCACCACCTGCTGCCCCAGCCCTGCCCCCGGGGTGCACTGAGCTGTAACCAAGTCTGGGCATACAGGCGCACAGCTATCATCCCAGCGCTGGGGAGGCTGAAAATAGGAGGATCACTATGAGTCGGAGCTGCATAGTAAGACCCTGTACAGAATATATTGAAAAGCAGAGGCTAGAAATAGCAAAGAAACAGAATTTCTTCAAGAGCCCCCTAAAGAAATGCAATACTACTAGCACCTTGATTTTAGCCCTATGAGACCATTTAAGACTTCTTATCGGCAGGCTTATAAGACAATAGACCTCTGTGGCTTAAGCCTCTAAGTTTGTGGTAATTTGTCCCAGTGAAATCAGAAACAAATACAAATAGCGACAGAACCTGGTGAGGATGTAGAGAAACTGGAACATTCAGAGACTGCTGTGGGACTGTCCAATGGGACAGCCACTGTGGAAAACAGCCTGAAGGCTCCTCAGGAGCTTAAGCATCGAGTCCCCATGTGACCTAGCAGTTCCACTCCTGGGTGTCTACCAAGAGAAATGACAGCGAAAGTCCACACAGATTGTGTATGCAAATGTTCCTAGCAGTAGTTTTCATAATAGCCAAAAAGTGGAAAACACCCAAATGATCATCAAGGGATGAATGGATAAATAAAATGTGGATTCACACTACAATACAAACGAACCTTGAAAACACTGTGCTAACTGAAAAATGGGAGACAAAAAAAATATTGTATGGTTCCACTTATGCAAAATGCCCCGATACATGGATCTCTGCAGACACAGGTGAGTGTTTTTCAGGGTCAAGGTGCGGGGCCAGCAGGGCGAGCAAATGACTGCTAATGGGGGTGGAGTATTTTCTTAGGTGATGAAGATGTTCTAGAATTGATGTGTTGATAGTTGCCCAACTCTTTGGTCACACTAAAAACCATTTATTGGTACTCTTTAAATGGGTGAACTGTACAGTATGTGAAATATTCCATAATAAAGCCACTACTGAAAGAAGGAAGGGAGGCAAAAAGGAAGAAATGGGAGGTTGCCTGCCTTGCCCTGCCCCAGAGAGGACATTAATCTCGGGATTATAAGACACAGGGCACAGAAAACCATGTGCATGGGATGCACCACAGCCTCTTGGTTCCCTTGAGAAGCTCTGGTCCCTCAGCAGGACGGGTGTGGGCACTGGAAATCTAGCCCAACACCCTGCCCACCTCTCTGGCCTTGTCTACCCTGCTCTGGTCTCACAATGCACACAGTCCAATTCAAAACCATCAAGGCCATCAGTCAGTACCCTAGGCTGCCACCTCCCCGCCTTAGGTCATATGGCCTCTTCTTATAAACATCATTTGTCCAAGTCTTACACATCCTTCACGGTCCCACTTAGATGCCTTGCCCAGCTGCCTCCCAGAACATAACCTCCTACATGCCTAAGCTGGGATTTCCTCAGCCCAACCCCACCCCCACCCCACCACAACTACCCCAAGGTAGCTCTGCCTATCACTTAACATCGCTGTCTAATGAATGTCTCTTGGCATAGCCTTTTATCTTCCCAGAGGCAGAAACCACCTCCTACTTGTCTTTGAAGCTTACCGAGCCGTCTGGTGCAAGCTGGTCCTCAGGAAGTGTGTGCTAAGCAGCCCAACAGGGTATTTCTTTGGCCTGAACCTGGGCAGACCCAGCTGGTCACAAAACAGTGAGAAGGCAGTCAAGCAATGACAGGGAGAGGAGGTGTCCCAGCACGGCCTATGCAAGGCCAGACTGGGCGGCTGAGCAAGGGGATGTCCTCCTCCTTCTTTCTCTTTCCATAGGAGAAGCTCTTCCTGCTCCAGGATCAAGGGCCTAACGGTCCTCCAGGGTCAAAGCTGCTGCTCCCAGGCTGGGGAAATAGCTCAGTGGCCTAAGTACCTGTCTGGCAAGCTCAGGAACCCAGGTTCCATCCCCCGTACTGCATACCACGCCAGCCACTGTGCCATGCCTGCCACTGAAACCCAGCATGGTAGCACAGGCCTGTAATCTCAGCACTGGAGAGGGTGGGACAGGCAGATCATCTAAGCTGCTTAGCTAGACCCTATAATAAATGAATAAGTAAGTAAATCTTAAAATACAAAAGCTGCTGCCCCTCCCAGGGATATTTTCAAGTAAATAGCTGACTCTTGCAGACTGAAGAGCTTTGCAAACAAGACTAACACTGATTGAGCATCTACTGCATACAGGCGCTGGGCTGTGAGCTGGTGCACATATTGCATCCTTTATTCTTCCCAAATAAACAAATGCCATTGTTACTAATTGTTTTCAAAATAAGAAACAGGCCTGCATGGACTGAAGAACAGTGGCCAGGACCGCGCCAATAGGGTTGCGGAAAGAGACAGGGGACCTGAAGTTTCCTGATTCAAGACAGCCTGCTCACCTGTTGCTGGTCTTGTTGTTAACTGGCCTGTGACCGAGGGAAGCATAGCCCCTTGGGACCTGGTTGACTCCATTAGACAAAGGACAGCTCCAACTAAATGATGGTTAAGTCCCTAGAAGTTGTCACTTTAACTTTGCATGAAGGGTGGAATTCCAGACAGGCAAGAGCTCTGCAGGAGGACTCCTCAGTGCCTCTCAGACTGCTCTGCACACAGACAGCAGGGCCCATGACGAGGCCGAGGGAGCAGCTCTCATCTCTTTCCTTTTGGGAAACACAGGCGACTACCCAGCTTGCCCGGCAGCCATTTGTGAAACCCGGAAAGAGCCACGAATTATTATTATTACCACTATTATTGTTATTATTGCATGTAAATCGTGCATGACTAACTCTGAAGGAGGGGCGCACTTTCTTTTTCTAGACCCTACACACATCGGTACGATAATAATACAAAAAATTATATACTTGAAAACATGCACCCTGCTCTGCCCTATGTTTTCTTCTAATTGTTCCCAGAGCCTCCAAGATCCACGTTTAAATAAAATAGAGCAATTATTTAGTCTGCAATTAAAGATTGCTGCGATTTATT
>PVKN010002376.1:12993-43068 GCA_004027915.1 Capromys pilorides | reverse complement strand
AGGTAGAAGAGGAGGTAGAGGAGGGGGGAGGGGGGAGGGGGAGGAGGAAGAAGAGGTAGAGGAAGAGGAGGAGGAGGAAGAAGAAGAAAGAACAGAAGGTCACTTCTGATGCATTTTGAGGCCAGGAATACACTAACAACAGTGCACAAAAACCATGGAGCAGTGTCTCGCACGAGCATTCTCATAAAATGCTCAACGGAAGACCAATAAATCAAAGCCAACACAACCCCAAACATACCTTGTGCAGTTCATCCCAAGCATGTAAGCAATAACACGGTCCACAAATTAAAATCTGAATCAACAAGAAGCTTTTAGAATCAGGAATTATAGCAAGGTTAGAAGACACAAGGTTAGTATCCAAAGCAAGAAACAAGAGAAACTAAAATGAAAAATACAATGTTATTTACATTAGCACCCCCAAAAGTGATATGGTGATGTGTAAATCTAACAAACACACACCAGGCCTTCACCACAGCCTGCCTGTGGACAGGAAGACGACTGCTGCCAAGACGCCTGCTCCTGCCAGCCTCAATTACGGGGCTGTAAGGCGGTCGCTGCTCTACAGACACCAAACACCAACCGCCAGGTTGCACACAGAGGCCGCACAGCAGGCTGGGAGATCAAACCCCAGCCCCTATGTCTGCTTGCGCTTTAAACTGCCGAGGTGTTGCCCCTGCTCCTGCCTTTGTACTCTTGCTATTTTTTCCTCCTTTCGGTACCAGGGATAGAACTTTGGACCTTCCACTTGCAAGCAAGTGCTTATGCCACTGAGCTATATCCCCAGCTCTCTATTCTCCCCTCCAACTGCCACATGTCAGTTACCAAAAGGGCTGTGACACCTGACCCAGTCTCACTAGGTTACAGCAGCACCTGAAGCACCACCAGGTGCTACCAGTCTGTACCCCATCATGCCTGCCCTCACCGAGTCTCTCCTGTTGTCAGTCCTCTCCACGCAGACCACCACTTCCAGCAGGACTTGAGTCCGGCCACCTCCTGTGCTGACAGGGAAGCTGCTTAGGGCAGGGACCAAGCGGAGCCTGCCCAGTGTCTGCCACATGCTCGGTGCTCTGCCGCACACAAAGCAGGTGCAGAGTCTGCCCCACCACAAGTGTCAGTGATGCTCTGATTAGACAGACGCAATGGCTGCCATTGGGGCTGTCGACAGGATGCCGCGCCTCCAGTCCACCCCTGCAGACAGCAGCTGCCCCTGCCTCTGCCTTAGGCCTTCCTACCAAAACCCTTCTCCCACTACAGATCACCAACAGCAAAAGCAGGGTGACTCTCCCAGGCCCCATCCAATAGCCAGTGGGCTCAGGAGCTTGTTTTCCCTTACGTATCACAACAACAGGTGGAGCAGCTGTGGTCACCACCTCACACAAGGGAAGAGATGCCAAGTGTGGTGGTGCACACCAGCAGTCCCTGCCAGTGTGGAGGCAGAGGTGGAAGAAGCTCCTGAGCCCGGGAGAGAGGGGAGGGCAGGGCAGGGTGGGGCAGGGCGGGCAGGGCAGGGCAGGGGACAGAGGGGAGGGGAAGGAAGGGAAGGGGAGGGGAAGGGTGAGGGGGGAGGGGAGGGAATGGGCTAGAGAGGGGAGGGGAAGGAAGAGAAGGGAGGGGAGGGAAGACACGGAGGGAGAAGAAGAGAGATAGGGAGGGGAGAGGGGACAGAAGATGGGGAGGAGAGAAAAGCTGGGAGGAAGAAGGAACTAAACTTGAAAGAATGTTTCCAAGTCTTACATAAAATTAGGCAGCAAGTAAGAAAGCCAGGACCACAGCTGGCTCTGTCCTCACGGGCGTTCGCGGCACCTGGCCGCCAGACTGGACCGCGGAGCAGACGCAGCAGTGCTGTCGGAGTCCAGTACTCCTCCTGCACACTCCCACTCGACTCTGTGGCGTGGAAACCACCACAGTGCGGACACTTTGGTCCACGGCCAGCATCGTGGCCCCACGCCGCCACATGAAGCTCTCTCACTCTCAGTGGGAATGACGTCTCTCAGCCTCGTGAGGGACTTTACGTTCATGTCATACTTGTCTCACCCTGCGTTACCTTGGCCAATCACTTCAGTAAAATCATTAAGAATCTGGACCTGATAACACACTATCCATCACCTCAGGCTCCTAAACAGCCAACCTGGCCGTGCACTTTGAGTCCTCAGACATTTCCCTTCAAGTCCCACAGGACTTTTCAGCCCTGACTAAAAAGCCACCCAGCAGCAGGGGACGCAGTCCCATGGCATGCTCACAGCTGGGAGCGACAACGCCTCACTGCCATCTGCGTTCACAGGCGCAGACGCCCCAGCCCCTGAAGGCACAACTCAGCCACATGGCTGGTGCTCCCACGTGGTTCCCCTGTCCGCCACAGTCCAGGAGCACAGGCCACGGGCAGGTGGCAGGGCCGTGGGCCATCACACAGAGCAGAGGCTGGGCCTGGGCCTGCGCAGAGCACGGAGAAGTCATGGCACAGCACAGCCGGGCGCAAAAGGGGTGGGGGCGGAGCACACCGTGGGGGCACCAGCAGACATTTGTGTTTTATTTTTTAAGACTACAATGTTTTATGCATTTAGTGATAAAAACAAAAGTAGAGGACCAGCCTGATAGCTCAACAGATTAAAGCACCTGCCTAGGCAGCCGCAGGGGCCAGGGTTCAATACCCAGCAAGCAGTGCAGTCCCTGCCCCCAGGGGCATGCTGAGATAAGAGACTGAGATCTGGCATGGTGGTGCACGCCTGTAATCCCAGCGCTTGGGAGGCTGAAAACAGGAGGATCACTATGAGTCCAATCTGTGTAGTGAGACCCTGTAGATCCTGTACTGTACTAAATACAAAAAAAAAAAAAAAAAAAAGAGGGAAGTAGAGAGGAAAGGGTTGAAGACAAAAGAATGATGAGGGGCAGGGTTATTGACAGGGATGGAACAACTATTCCCTGGTTTTAATAAAGCAGATCCCTCAAAGAGGTTAGTGATTTCTTTTAAAAACAATTTCTGCAATTTTACTGTCATTATCATCATCATCATCATCATCATCATCATCATCATCATCATTTTGTAGCACTGGCCCTGACTTCACGCACCCTGCTTTATGATGTGGCGGAGGGGCAGTCACACAGGCACTGCGGGTGCTCTGGCGGTGACACCATCTACTGAAGACGCTTTATGTTAAGAGTCTGGGTCCTCTGTCACCTGTGTCACACTCCCCTGCACTTCACTGACCAGCCCAGTCCCTCCTCCGAGCAGGTCTCAATCCTGCCACCTCCTGCTCCACTGCCACCCCAACCCACGCGACTCAGGGCCGCCCAGAGGAACCCTACACCGCACCAAATATTAGTCTCAAAGCATCTATCTCAGGTCTGAAATTCAAAGATGTGTTTGGTGGCGGCTGATGCAAGGAAGTCAGAAATGAGCAAACACTCTGAAGTTCTAAACAGTCACACAGAGCTACAGAACCTGTAGCCAGAGACGAAATTAAAAAATCGTTCACAATAATGTTTCAATGGGTTGTTAATGTAACAATAACAATGTAACAATGTACAACATCCCAAATTCCGCTAAAGGACTCCTTAGGTAAGATTAATAACTTCAGATGAGTGGACAAATGTCCTGAAAAACACAACCTAGCCAACACCGGAAGAGCTCAGGACCAAAAGTGAGAAACAACACTGAGAAATTAAAGCCCTCGTCTGGAGCAGCCAGCCTTAGGGAAGCCACATGTGAAGTTCCGTGGACTGTCCCACCTGCCACTCTCCACGCAGGGACAAAGCACTGCTCAGACCGCCTGTACTTTCCATATCTCAGCTGCTTACAAACAAACCACTGATCTGCCACGGACACTCAGCCCACGGGCAGCTGTGGCGTGGGGAGCATGAGATGGGTCCGGTCAATGAGAGCATGCTGCGCTGCCCTAACTGCACTGTGCCCCCACACGGCTGTTCTGTCCCCTACAACTGTCACAACGTGTGTCACTGACCATCACCCGACAGGTGTGTGCTCATGTGGGCTCAGTGGCCGGTAAGCTGTCTGGGATGACATGCACTTATTAAACTCGTAAACCAGGAAGACACATGACACCAGGTGGTCACACAAACAGTCTTGTGGTCACCGGAGTAGGTGAACGTTTCCTGCACAAGACACAGGAGCTTAAGAGTGAAAAACAAGAATCGGAATTCATCAACATTAAAAATGGCTTCAGAAGGTCAGCCTGATAGCTCAGCAGACCAAAGCACCTTCTTGGGCAGTTGGCAGTGGCTGGGTTTGATCCCGGCGTGCCATGTTGGCCCTGCCCCTGGGGCACACTGAGGTGGTGACTGAGACTGGGCGTGGTGGCACGCACCTGTAATTCCAGCACTTGGGAGGCTGAAAACAGGAGACTCAGTACAAGTCGGATCTACGTAGAGAGATCCTGTAGACCCTGTCCTAAATATGAAAAAAAAACAGTGGCTTCCACAGGGCAGGACAGCGTGTACCTGTAACACCAGCACTCAGGAAGCTGAGGCAGAAGGAGCACCCTGAGTTTTGTTTTTGTTTTTTTGTACTGGGAATCGAACTCAGGATCTCACGCTTCTCAGGAAGGCACTGCACCATTGAGCTCTACCCTCAGCATGAGTTTAAGGCCAGCCTGGCTACATAGTGAGTTCAAAGCCAGCCTGAACTGCATAGTGAGACCCTGCCTCAAAACAAAAACAAAAACAAAAACAAAAAAACCTGTGCTTCAAAAGACAGCAATAATGAAGTGAGAAGGCTGGTCCCATGCTGGGCACAATGTATAATTTCTGTCTAACAAAGAACTTCAATTAGAAATACAACTTTTAAAAGTTTTGACTCAATAAGATAAATAATCCAGTAAAAGTGGACAAAACTCAAGCATACACTTCATGAAAGACACACGGCGGCGTGTCACCACCAGTCACCAGGGAAACACGCCTGAAGGTGAGGAGCATCCCATGCCCTCCGGAGAGCAACCTGAGCCACTCGCCCGAGCTACGAGCATGAGCCGCCCCTGCCGCGCTCGCTCGCTGGCCGGGCTCAGCACAGAACAGCCGACCTACACTGCTGTGCTTGGCAGCTGCTTACACAGCCAGATGTGCCTTTACCTCATCACCCAGAACAATGACAATGGGTGTCCACAAGGGGACGTGCACCCCTGCTCTCAGCAGCTTTGCTGCAGCAGCCCCAAAACAACCCCGCCAGCCAAGGGCAGACAGATGGACAGCTTGCACAGCGCAGAACACCTGCAACGCCAGCCAGTAATCAAAAGCAACAGGCAGAACTAGAGTCTGCTGAACAGGAATCGAACACATCAAACGTCCCAGGTGGGCAAGGGACTAACTGCTTCCTGGAATATACAAATTTGTTAAAATTCATCGAATTAACTTTGGGAGGTGATGTTCAGGACTTACCCAGGATGCCTCACACATGCTAGGTAGACAAGGACTGGGCTACATCTCAGCCCATTTTTATTTTTTGAGACAGGGTCTCTGAATCATCCAGGGTGAGCTTGAACTTGAAATCCTCCCGCCTCAGCTTCCTGAATAGCTGGAATTACAGGCATAAGCCACAGTGCCTGACTAAAATTTAAACATTTAAGTTACTGGCATTTCATTATATTTGAACTATATCTCAACATTTCTTGTTTGTTTGTTGAACAAATCATTTCCACTATGAAGAAAATACCAAGCCAGATACAAGGAGATGGGGCTCCACTCACCCTGAGGGGATGACCTCAGGCCAGTCACAAAATCAGAGCCACCCAGCCTCAGGCTTGCGGACTGGGCACAGCAACCAGAAAAAAACACAGAACTGGGATACCACAAGAAAACCCACACTCTACGGGGCTGCAGCTCTGCTGAGGGGAGGACCACCACCAAGGGCAAGCAGGGCTCAAAGCAGACGTCACCTCGGAAGGAGCAGAAGGAGGTCACTGCACAGCCAGCTCCTAAGGAGCCTCTCTCTCCATTGCCAGGGGAACCTGCCTGGCCTGCTCTGGAGGACATTTAATTTTGGAACTGGTTCTCCTTGAATTAAAAAAAAAAAAAAAAAAAAAATCAGGCCTCAAGGACTTTCAGAGAAAGGAAAAAACCACATCAAAGACAATCAAACCTGAACAAAAGTAAAGACAAGACAGGGACTTTGCACTGTGGAGGGCAAGAGACACGTACTCCTGACTGGTAACAGCCCTGCTGGGAAGCAACCGGGCCACATGTACCGTGGACGCTTCACCCACTTGTAACACGGTGAGCCTTAAAAGCCGGTGAAGTGAAAGAGGTCACACACAGAAGGCCAACTACGACAGCCACCACTGAGTGAAACACCCTGGGAGGAGAGGGCTCAGTGCTCCCTCCATGTGGGGCAGCAGGGCAGAAACAGGTGAGAGTGAGAGCCACCCAGCAGCACAGAACCTGGGTCTTGCCATATCCTGGGCACTGTGTCGTGGCTCAGCAGAACTCAGCCAGGCCGGCCCCTCAGTTACAGGGTCCCTGATGTTCCTAAGGAAAGCACAGGCCCGACCTCAGCTCCTCCCATGGGACCCGGCACATGGTCACCCTGCTCACAGAGCCGGGGAGCTGTCACTGTCCCACATTGCCCAACACGGCCTCTCAGGTGCCCATGACAGCCGTGGGCCCAGCTGGCCACATCCAGTCTCAGAAGACCTTTTCTGTCAACCCCACCCTACTTTCTTCTGGCCAGCTCGAGGCCATGACAAGGAAGGCAGGGTCCACGGTGGGGCCCTGTGGATGCAGAAGACATGGAGCCAGAGCCAGGGCATAGACACAGCAGGCCTGGTAGGAGGGTGCAGGCAGAGAGGAAAAGGGAGCCAGACAAACGGTGCCCAAGGGAAGGAACAGAACGGCGGCAGGAGAGGAGCCAGGCCCGCTCGCTCCTTCTTCCTTGGAGAATGCCTCCATTGCTGTCCTCTAGCCCAGGATGGCTGCTCTGGGCAAAGGTGCAGGTACCAAGCTGGCCCCTGCTATGCTGAAAACCTGTGGGCCCAGGGCACAGGCACAAAACCACAGGGCACAGAAGCCAGCAGTCACCTGAGTCCAGGATATCAGCATGATGACTGCGTCTGATGGCCCCGGGAGGGAAGGTCCACCAGACACACTCAGCCTTTATTTCCTCAATAAAGCTCACTTAAAACTGGATTGAAGGGCTAGCGGTATTGCTCAGCGGACTACGCACTTGCTTAGGTAAGCGCAGGGGCCAGGGTTCAATCTCTAGCACCACATGCCACGCTGGCCACACCCCCAGGTGCACGGAGCCGGTGATGGAGTCCAGGCATGGTGGCACACGCCTGTAATCTCAGCACTAGGGAGGCAGAAATCAGGAGGATCACTACAAGTCTGAGGTGCACAGTGAGACCCTGCAGAAAAACAAAACAAAACAAACAAAAAAGCCTTAAAGCTGGGCTGACTATTGCCTGAGCTTCTTATGTCACTAACAGAGTGGAGGCCAAAGCAGACATCACAGGCCTGCCTCCTGCCCTGCTGAGGCACCCACAGCACCCTGGCGTGGGGATCTCACGAGGACTGTCCCAAAGCCTTGGCCAGGAACCCCAAATAGAGCTCCGGCTGGCATCTGCTATGAGCCCCTAGCTCTGCTCTGTGAGGGCCCTCACCCACACCGGCCATGCCCCTCGAAGGCACCTCGGGCCGCACCAGGCAGCTGGACCACAGCCACACAGATGTGTAACTAGTGCCAAGGGCAAGCCCTGCGCTGGGCCATGCCAGCCTCAGCACAAGCCTTGCTGGTGCCTCATGGATGGGCCACAGGCACCAAGTACTCTGGATGTTCCAGAAGAGAGATGGTGCAGAGGACCCGAGGAGGGTCAGGGAAGGGCCGTGCTGCGTCTCATCCGCTGTGTGAGAAAATGCATTCTAGTATGTTACACAGTAAAGAAAGAAAATGTCTTCGTAAGAATAAAATACAGCAATGGCTTATTAAATCAGTGAACTGATAGGTTGATGAACACAGCATGATATAGCTATGTAACGGAGCACAGTTTGTTTCTGGTGCCAGGGATTGAACTTGGGACCTTGTGCTTGCCAGATAGGCTCTTATACCACTGAGCTATGTCCCAGTCAGAACACTAAAGACATGAAGGAAAGACTCTAGAACTGCTATAGAAAATGTGTGCAAATACCCCAGCCATGGTGGCACATGCCTGTAATCCCAGCACTTGGGAGGCTGAGGCAGGAGGATTGTTGTGAGTTCGAGACCAGCCTGGGCTACAAAAAGTGAGCTTAAGGCCAGCCTGAACTACATAGCGAGACCTGTCTCAAAAAGACCAAAAAAAAGAAAGAAAGAAAGAAAATGTGTGCACATGAGGGGGACACATGTGTTGAAGGGGAATGGATTATGAGGGGACTCAAGCCCATTTGATAATTTTTTTTTTAAATATTTTGGTCAGTTCAGCCTGCCCTGGGGGTGGGGCTGGTGCAGCACGTGGTGCTGGGGATCGAACTGCTGTCCCTGCAGTTGCATAAGCTTGCCTAAGCAGGCACTTTAGACCGCTGAGCCTTCTCGCCAGCCCCTCATGTGATAAATTTTTAAAATTTAAACCTTCGCCATATTTCTCAAGCACACCTAGTATAAATGCATGATGACATCATTGTCAGTGGATGTTTCCTAAGAGGAAAGCTTCTCTCTCCTGTCAGCTCAGTGACCTGTGTCCTGCCCCCAGCTCAAGCCCCACAGGGTAGGCCCACAACAAAGAGCACCCCAGTGGCCATGACTCTGAGGCCCCAGCTTACTGGCTTGGTGCACTGAGCTGCTCTTGACACCAAACGCCACCCCAGAGTCCTCTGCACCAGTGATGCCCATCCAGCTGTCAGTCCTGTCTCACGGCCACTCAGGAGGGCTCCGCACTGCACAGAATATAACCTCCACCTTAAAAGTGGGGAAACCAAGGTACTAAGAGGTAAAACATATAATCACAATTAAAAGACAAAATTTAAAAAGCAAACAAGACACCTAATTAAACCCAAACACACCACCCCTGCTCATAACCTTCCTTCCCCACTCAGACTGAAGTGCATGTACCACAAAGGGCTTGGGCGGAGCAGGCTCAGCCTCAGAGCAGGGAGGACCGTGCTGACAACCTCCACCACAGATCCCAGGGCGGCCCAGCAGTTCACATCCTGAGGCAGTCAGGCCTCGCACAGGTGCTGAGCAGCAGACCAGCTGCGTGCTGCGTGCTGCGTGCTACGTGGAACGAGATCCGCTCTGAGCAAGACACACAGGGTCTCGGGGATGGGCAAAGCCTGCTGTGCCCAGGCAGCCTCGAGGGCTGCACTCTGGTCCCTCTGCCCACATCAGTGAAGAACATGGATGTTCATCCTACAAAGAAAGAGAGGAAGGAAATCTTCACAGGGCCCTGGGGAGACAGCTGGTGCTGACCAGCTGTCCTCCAACTCAAACAAAAGCTAAAATGGGGCCAGCGAGATGGCTCAGTGGTCTGAAGCGCCTGCTTAGGCAAGCTTAGGCAACTGCAAGGACTGTGGTTCAATCCCCGGCACCACATGCTGCGCCAGTCCTATCCCCAGGGCAGGCTGAGCGGACATAATATAAATAAATAAAGTTTAGAAAATAAATAAAGTTAAATAAATAAAATGTTTTAAAAAAAGAAAAGCTAAAATGACCATCTGCACCTCCATTTTGGGCACAGCATGGCCTGCCACGGCATGGTCTGCCACGGCATGGCCTACCACGGCACGGCAGATGAGCAAGTGTCAGCCAGGGCTCACAGCTGTGCTTTGCAGCTGCTCACTCCAGAAGCTTTGTTTTCAGGCAGAAAAGTCCATGGACCTCCAGTGCAGACCACCTTGTCTACCTGATAGTTAGATGGTCTGGGGAATTTTATCTGGGCCAGCTCTGCCCGCGTCCCTTGCCTTGAGGCTCCCTGGAACATTCCATTAGGCCGCTGAGACCCAGGGAACAGCTCCTCCTAAGCCAAGGGCACTGTGCTCACCAAAGCCCCAGTCACAACCCCGATGCCCTCACAAGCAAATGACAGAGCAAAATGTGCAAAGCAAAGGTAAAAGTAAGTACAGGAAGTGGAAGAGGCTTCGGTCCACAGCTCACCTGTGGCCATTCGCATGAGCAGCAAATCCTGCCCCTGCTGTCCCATCCACTAGGAGAACTCACAGTGCGCGAGGCCACGTTGTCTAGCCAACGTCCTTTACACACTGGCTCAGGACTCCAGGTCCTCACAACAGGGTCACTGACGCCTGAGTGTCCTGAGCATGTGCAACACGTGGCCACCACACCTAGCTGTGTGCATGTGTGTGTGGCCCTACACACCCCATAGAGCTACCCACTTCTCACCCGCTTCCCTGGGGGGATGGGCCCAGCAGGACAGCACTCACCACTGAGCATGAGCCAGGCCCTGGCCTGAGCAGGAGGGAGGGTGGGAGGGAGGAAGGAAGAAAACTGAGGCACCGAGAGGTTGAGTAATTTGCTGTAAGTCACACAGCCCATGACAAGCAAAGCCACTGAGAAGTGCAACACTCCTGGGCTGGGTGCATGGGGCTGTTGTCACAGACAGCGGGGTGCCTCTTAGCTCCTCTGACTCTCAGGTCTACAACAAGGCACACCAGGGCATCCCAAAGTCATGTCCAGCTCTGCTCAAAAGTGCCGCCTGCAGAATAGCCCTGGTGAGGCAGTTAGGGTGGCACCAGACAGCCCATGGCTGAAGGCCTCCTGGCAAACAGAGGACCAGGTCCCCTTAGAATCCATGGGAGAGGGGGCGCAGGGAGGGGAGCACAGTGTCACCAGCCCCAGACAGCTCTAAGCAGAGCCCTGGAGCCCCACTGCGCATGCCTGACGCTCGCTCCCCGTGAGCACTCTGAGGGACTCGCTTGGAAGCGTGTGCAAGGACGACACGTGTGTCGCCGCCCCTCCCTCTTGGCGCGCTCACACAAGCATGCTGTCACAGCCATGCCACTGCAGCCTTCATGTCTGGGTGGTGCCTGGCCCCGCGGCACCCCACCTGCCCTACACAGCCTGGTCCACTCGCCTGGCTGCCGTCACCCCAGCACAGCCTGGTAGTGGAGGTTCCGCATGGTCTGCTCCCCTCAGCATGCTCTGCCACACATGTGGCCTCCGCTGTAGGAGGGGCAACTGTCCAAGCTCCCCTGCAGGTCACCCCGTACGCACACACCACACTTCACTCATCCACGCATACTTAACTTTGTCTAAAATTGCCCAAGTTTAATAGAGAGAAAAGATCAAGTAAAATGGTTTTGCATTCGGATTTTTCCAGATATATCTCTCTACTTGCTAAAATAAATCTTATTGCAATATACAAAAACACCAGCTGCATCCAGCAGCTTGCTTTCTTCTGCCACTTGCTCACGTTAAAATAGATGCCCAAACACGAATGTCACTGTCACTGCACGCTAGGGCAGAGCTGGCTGTTTTTATTTTTTTCTTTTTATCTTTTGGTAGTGCTGGGGACTGAACCCTGGGCTTTGTGCACACAGGGCACAGACCCCGGCCCCAGCCCTGAGCTACCTGCTGTTAAACCAGTCCTGCTTCCTTCAAACAGGAGGAGTGCCGACTGCCCTGGAGGCTCCTTTGGCTCTGGTGTGAAAATCCCCAGTCACCCTACAGCACACAACAGCTCTCCTGTCTCGCTGTTTTCCGGGCAGCCCAGTGTTCTCCATGGACCTTACACTGTCCCCTCCCTCCTGACCTCCTCGAGGCCAGATGGAAACCCTGCCAGCCTGGGCAAGCTCCACCACACAAAGCTTGGAAAACTACAGATTTTGCTAAGTTTTTAAAACTTCAGAGCTCTTGAGTGAAGCTCTTCATTTAAACCTTTAACTCAGTGGCCTCCTGGAAGAGCTGGCCTTCCCCCAGGTCACCCATGTGCCAGCACCTGGCCAGTGCTCACTGTGCACAGAGGTGACTGTACACACGTGCATGCGTGCATGTGAAGAACAAAGGAGAGAAACGCAGCTCAGAGGAGGTTTTCCTAGGCCATGTCTGCTACGTCTGCATGCACGGCTAGTGCCGACGGCACTCTTGGGGCAGTGGATCGGCCAGGGATACAGTGCTGAGCGCACCCTCCCAGCTGCAGACACACAAGGGCAGAGGTCGTGCAAGGTGACCGGGACTCGGTGAACAGCCATGCCAGCATCCAAGCTCAGGTCTGCCCCAGCCCTGCACCTGGCTGTGTGCTCTGCTCACACCCATGGAAGGCGGGACGCCCTGACCTTGGGCTTGGACGGATGGGACCACACATCACGTGCCTAGAGAGGAGGTGCTGGCAGCCTGCCCTGCACGTGCCCAGAAGAACAGGCACATGCCCTTTGTGACCTTCACACATGCATAGCACCAGAGCAGAAGGGCACAAACCCCCGGGATCTGGGTAAAACTAGCTGCTCTGAGGCCAGGGATGTAGCTCAGCAACATAAGCGTTTGCCTGGCAAGTATGAGGTCCCAAGCTTGATCCCCATTACAAAAAAAAAAATAAACAACCTAGCCATTCTGAGTCAACCACTGCAGTCACTTCTGAAGAAAGCTTCCATGCCCAATCGGGAAACATTCAAGCAGGCCCAGCCTCTGAAGAGATGGACAGGACAGGCCAAACCAACTAAGTTCCTGCTGATGCAGATGCCACCACTGAAGCGACCTAGTCCACACCATGACAGGGAAATGGGGCTAAGTCACCCAGGGTGAGCCACCTGGGCAGCACAAGGTGCAGTGTAGCCTAGGTAGCAGCTCCCACACCTGCCACACAGCCCACCTCGCCAAGCCAACCACACAGCCAGAGCAGAGGATCTGCTGGTGAAGCCATGATCAGGCCTCTGTGTGCAGGACTCACGGGGATTCTGCCCTGTCTCCAGCCACACTGCCTGTGTGCAGGACTCACGGGGATTCTGCCCTGTCTCCAGGCACACTGCCTGTGTGCAGGACTCACGGGGATTCTGCCCTGTCTCCAGCCACACTGCCCGTGTGCAGGACTCACGGGGATTCTGCCCTGTCTCCAGGCACACTGCCTGGGTGCAGGAGTGTAGCTCATCTCAAGGCATCTCCAGATCACGGGGTAGCAGTGCTCCAAGGCCTCTCCACATACGCTGCAGATGAGAAATTAATACCCCTCCCCCAAAGGTACAAAACCTTCCAACATCAGGCCACAGAAGACAACAGAACCCTAACCCCTGACCAGGCAGCCATGAAGTGCCCTCACTGTACCAGGGCAGAGCCAGAAAAGCCCAGCTCATGTCCACCCTGTCCTCATCCTTTCACCACAGAGAAGAAACTCCAGGATGACATCCTCCACTGCTTCCCAGGGCCTTGGACAAGCAGTGACTGAGGGACGAAGGCCAGGGAGAGGAGTAAAGAAAGAGTCTAACATAGAAGTGGTGGCCTCAAGAACCCGAGTGAGCATCCAGGAGGACAGCCTCGGGAGGCACCAGTATGGCTACAGCCCACGACTGACCAGCACCATGAATGGGAGGGAGGATGGGGCAGTGTGGAAAGCCATCACATCAGCAGGAGGGTGGCTGACACTAACCAGAGACCAAAACTTGGCCTGCACTTGGGAGGGGCACAGCCACAGAGCAGGAGAGAGGCTGAAGGAGAAGGCGGTTTCTAGTTATACACAATGGTCAAATACACAGGAAACGGTTATTTAAAATGTACTGCAAGGGCCAGCCAAATAGCTCAACACATTAAAGCACCTGCAAGCAGGTGGGATCCCCGGGCTGGTATGTCTGCCAGCCCCACCCCCTGGGCACAATGAGCCCAGCAACTGAGACTGAGCATGGTGGTGCCCACCTGTAATCCCAGCTCTTGGGAGGCTGCAAACAGGTGGATCACTACGAGTCCGATCTAGTAGTGAGACCCTGAACACCCGGTAGACCCTTCCCTAAAATATAAAATAAAATAAAATGTTAATGTACCATAAGACACCTGCCACCAATCTCCTCCAAATCCCCTGCCTCTTCCAACAAACTCTTCTCATTGCTCTTACCACTTGCTGCAGCAGCTCTGGAGTCCTCTGTCCTGAGTGTCTTTAGCTGCAGTGTCCTGGCTCCCTCAATATCCCGAATGCACTCAGAATCTTTCCCTCACATGGTCACTGTGAGACACTGCTTCTGGTGAAATAAGTGGATGAAGATGCTGTGCACGGTGGGACACACGTGTAATCCCAGCCCTAGGGAGCCTGAGGCAAGAGGATCATTCCAAGTTTAAGAACAGCCTGGAGGGGCCGGGGAGTTAGCCCAGTGTAATAAGTGCCTGCCTGGCAAGCACAGGGTCCTGAGTTCAATCCCCAGTACCACCAAAAAAAAAAAGGAAAGAAAGAAAAAAGAACAGCCTGGGCTACAGAGTGAGCTCAAGGCCAGCCTGAGCTGCATAGCAGGATCCAGTCTCAAAAGGACAAAGGGGGGTGGGGGAGGATGAGGACACAGCGTCATGCTTTCAGGGGCATGCTTTCCACTGGATGGTGGTTGGCCATGGAATTCACTGTATTTTTGATCACCCCTCATAAAGACACTCATGAAAGAGTACTCGAGAGCTGCTGCAGAAAGCAGCAAGACCATGGGATCAATTACATTCACAGTGGGAGGTGTGTGGGGAATTTTTAGGAAGTTTAATGGCAATGTGTCTTTCACTGTAGCAATTTTTATTTTTTTTAATTTATTTATTTATTTATTTATTTATTTATTTATTTATTTTTGTATTATGGCTGGCTCAGCCTGCCCTGGGGCTGGCACAGCATGTGGTGCCAGGGATCGAACCACGGTCCTTCCAGTTCCTAAGTTTTCCTAAGCAGGTGCTTTAGACTGCTGAACCATCTCGCCGGCCCCACTGTAGCAATTTTTAAAATGTAAATGTTCATTGTATGTACATACTTCAATACTAAAGCCACAAATATCTGCAAATAGACTGTTAGGTACTTGGAATCAGAGTGACTCTAAGGACTCCGTCCTGACCAGGCACAGAAAACACATACACACTCTGTAAGGGACATTAGGGTTCCACGCTGCCCTGACAGGGCCACTGACTCTGGCAGCTCCAAAGTCAAGGGAAAAGCGCAGGCTGCATCGCCAAGCTGGTGACATCAGCAGTTAATGCTTAATGATTACTTAAGATGGCATTCAGCACCACGAAGCCCTAATTCCAGGCAAGTGTCAGGGACAGAATTGCCAGGACTGTCCCCTCTCTGTGGTAAAAAGAGCGGTCAGCAGCCGGATGCCCTGAGCTGGAGACACACGAGAGGAGCTCTACATGTGCGCATGTGTGAGCCCCACTGCCGCAGGAAGCCAGCGTGGCGTCCGGTGGACACAGCGTATCTGTGCTGTTTGCATATCTATTATTTTAAAAACAAGATTCTTTTTCTGTGAGCACTAGAAGAACTAGAAAAGATGATTCCCAAATGAGTTTGTGGACCACCTGCTCCAGCTCCTCTGCCTCACCTGAAGGAAAAGCATGGCCCAAGGGTGCTCAAGCCGCCCACCTCCCCACACAGCTGTGTGTCCCTCAGTGGCAGCACTACCCCAGGCCACCAATGGCTGGCTCACTCCCAGCTTTGGACTGGGAGCAGCAGATTCAGCAAGGTGGTGGCTCCCGGCCTGGTCTAAGCACCCCTCACCATTCACTGTCCCCATACTGGTGACAACTGTGACTGAGAGAGAGGCCAGGGTGCTCGGGAACAGCCAGGGCTGCAATCCCTGCCTAGCAGCCGCGAGACCAGCTCACTCTTGGTACCTGACCCTGCTGAGTGCCAGGTCCACGACTAAGAAAGACAGGCCCATCACCACTCAGCAACCACACAGCCAATCTCGGCTTGGGGGGGCAGGGGTGCACCTTGCCTGGGTCCCCCAGCTCCACCACCCCGCACTGCTGGGGTCCAGCATTCCCCTGGGATCAACAGGGGCTACTGTGCCACAGAAGCAGGCACGCAGATCAGAGAGCCCACCCCAGCGTACAGCTTCCGGAGCTGAGCCATGGCCGTGGAACACGCCATGCTGCCAGCTGTTTGTCCCAGCACACACTTGCCACTCGCCCCACTCGTGTGTGCAGCCAGCTGTTTTGAGCATACACAAAACACGCTATGCTATCTAATCCATTTAGAGTAGTTAAAAAATCAGCAGTTAATGCTTACTGACTACTTAAGATAGACATAAAGTAAATTAAAATCTGCTAAAAAAGAAAATTCTCTATTTAAACTTACAACTACAAAGAATGAGATTTACCTCTACTCAATTAAGACTACTATATTAAGGAATTGAAACAACAGGCCAATTGGGTAACATAGAACAAATATACTATGAAGTAGAGCATGCCAGTCTGAAGGAATTTTAAAAATATTTTACACTGCATGAGCACCTTCTACAAAGTTTATTCCTTTTGTGCTTATCTGATAAATAAAAGCCAAAGATGTTTAGAGTGCACCACTCAGCGACCCACATCAAAAAAGGCAGCGTGCAGCAAGCGTCTCTGTCCACTCACAAATGCGCGGGCTGTGGGGCAGCTGGGCCAGAGGCCAGGAGCACACTGCCACCTGCCCTGCACTCCAAGGATGACTGCGCCCACCCAGGGAGCCCCTTGGGGAGGTGCCTTGCCTGAACCTGGGCTGCAAGCACACAGGAGTGGGGCAAGTGGCAAGTGTATGCTGGGACAAAGAAACCGGTCTGCTTGTGTCTGGAGGAACACAAACACGAGCCTCCCTAACCCTAGAACTGGGCGCCTCTGAGTTGAACAGCCCTCCTCTAAACCCCTGGGACCAGGAGTGCTAATATCTGCACACTTGCCTGCTTCAGCATCCCTAATCTGAAAATCTGAACCTGATCAGTGCCATGTTCACAACAGTGTTGGATTTCAAATTCTACATTAGGGATGTTCAACCTGTAGCACCAGAGTAAAGAACAAGATGGAAGGGAGGAAGGCAGAAAGGTGTGCAGAAGTGAGCAGATTCACACGGAGCTACGGGCGACTGGGAACCTGAGTCACACCGTGAGCACACAACAGGCCCTTCCACAACTGCAAAAATGCTCACCCTACAACACAAAATACTGCACGCCTGAGCCAACACTCCACGAGGAATGTAATTATTATGTGCTGCAAACACGGACAAATAAGAACAAAAGCAGCACAAGAAAAGATAAAAATGCACACATCATGTGAATTTGATAACATGAAAGTGTTCATTAGGACATCACCTCGTGTGGCCAGGCCTGTAATCCCAGCACTTGGGGGGCTGAGGCAGCAGGATCAGTGCAAGTTCAAGATCAGCCTGGGCTACAAAAGTGAGCTCAAGGCCAGCCTGAACTGCATAACGAGACCCTGTCTCAAAAAGACAAAAAAAAAAAAAAAAACACCATTACCTCGTGTTAAGTATGTGAAACTAGATTACAAGCCACCATGCTGACATATAATGTGATTTTACAACACACGCATCCACAAGAAGGGTCTGAGGCACTGGCAGCCGTCAGGCGTGGCATGGGAAGGGATCTCTTCTCCTTAGCAAGCCACCTTCCTCTTGTTACAGAATCAGTGTGGACAGGTCTCACAGTGCACATCTCTGTGCAGGCCACGACCATGGCCAAAACTGCACTGGCTGCGTGGACTCCTGGAGCTGTGTGCACTGCGTGGCTGCCTGCTCCCCTCCCCTCCACAGGGCCTCTGATCGTGGGCTGAAACAGGACACCAAGACCGCAGCACATCCTCACCCTCATAGCTGCAACACCTGCCAAGGAACAGGCAGTGAGGAGGACAGGAGAGCCGCCCACTTCAGGAGCGCAACCACGTCCCCAGAGACAGCACACTCTGTGGTGCTCACACAGAGACCGAGGTGCCCCAGCCCTGGCCTCGGTGCCCAGCGTGTCCTCATCCGCCTCGCCTTCATCTGTCCACTGCGGGGCCAGTCTGGGGGCTGGCGACACCTCGGCGAGGATGCTGGCCAGGCCACAAAGCAGCATTGAGGCCACTCTGCAGCATACAAGGGGCCCTTTGTGGGGGCGCAGAGGCAGCCAGGGACACTGTGCTCCACCCCCACTGCCACCCCTAGGCTTTGAAGGAGCCAGAGAAGAGGGGAGGGGGGAAGGGGAGGAGCCCTGCAGCGCCCTTCCGCCCTTCCACAGGGTAGACAAAGGGCCCAGGGAGGCGCTGACCAATGATTCCCCCCTCAGCCTCCTCTTAGCTTTTCCCCACCCTCAAGACACTTGTTTTCACATCCATATTTTATCTTCTTCAGCTTCAGACACTGAATTTCTCACCATATACTTCAGCATGTGTGTGTGTTTGTGTGTGTGTGTGTGTGTGTGTGTGTGTGTGTACACGTGGCACTGGGGATCAAGCTGTGGTGCTCTACCACTGAGCTACATCCACAGCCCTTTTTTGCATTTTTTTATTTTTGTGGTACCAGGGATCAAACTCAGGACCTCGTGCTTGCCAGGCAGGCACTGGGCTATATCCTCAGCCCTCGTTTTTTAATTTTGAGACAAGGGCTCACCAACTTCCCCAAGCTGGGCTCCAACTTGTGACCCTCCTGCCTCACCCTCCCTCAGTACCGGCTACACAGGCACGCACTACAACAGATGGCTCCAGTTTCCTCCTAAACGCAACAGGAACACTCAAGTTTATATGGGGTCACTTTGAGTATTTAAATCAGGAAAAAAATTCTATGTATAAAGTTAACAGAGGGAGAGGAAATATCGTGACACGAGAGAGCGCATAAGCCACTGCAGGTGAGTTAGTACACCAGTTACTCACGAGGAGGATCCTGTGGTTTGCATAAAGGGCCACACATCAAAATGACTGCAGCATGGGCTCTACTCTCGAGTGCTGCTCTGCTCACCCTAAGACCATTTAAAGTGACTCAAATGCAGACTGAGGCTGCGGACAGGGCTTCGCAGCTGCCCCCCAGCCACTCACACGCTCCATCAGCAGCCGCAGTGGGGAGCCCCAAGGGCCACAGTGTGGTCACACACCCTGCTCCACCAGGACACATGCCTACTCTCAGACGTTTCCCTCCTCCGCGCGCGCGCGCGCGCGCACACACACACACACACACACACACACACACACGCCCCACACTTCCATGCTGGCAGTCTGCAGTGTGTTGCAGGAGGTGCCATCTCAGGCCTCAGAATAACCCTAATGCTTCAAGGAACACCTGGCAAAGAAAGATGGAAGTGGATCTGCTGAGAATTACAAATTAACAGCCTCCATACCCCCACTGTGGGGTTAAAAATCACTGAGCATGGTGGGGCACGCCTGTACCCCAGCACTCCCAGAGGCTGAGGCAGGAGGATCACAAGCTCAGGCCAGCCCCTTTTGACTTTGGGCCTTGTTCAAAACATAAAAAGGGCTGTAGGTGTTGCTCAACGTGCGGCCCTGGGTTCAAGCCTCACTACCCCAGAACAGCCCAACAGTAAACCAGACGTGGCTTCCGCAGCGCTTAGAGCCACCCACAGCTTGCACAGCTGCAGGACAGTGTCACAGTGGCGAAGGCCCCACCCAGATGGTGCCCAGCTCGCCCACGCTGGCACCGGGCAGGGTGGATGGCTGAGGATGGCTGGGGGTGGCTGCCCTGGGCACAGAGGCAGCGGGCGGGCACCGCGTGCCTGAGATTCTCACCGCAGAGCAGCTGAGTCACCGGGCTCAGGGTAAACAATCCCTGCCATCCAGTCGAGCCATGAGTCACAGCGAAAGCCTGACCTCTGCCTCACACTTACTTGGAATACAATTATTTTCACGCGACCTTAGAGCTGTCTGACTGTCACAAGGTGTCCCTAATCTACAGTTCATTCTAAACCATGTTGGAAGTGGTGACCCCTAAGCACACGCGAGCTGCTGCTCCTTCTGCACCAGGGCTCTCCGAGGAGCAGGGGACTCAGAGGAAATGGGCAAGGGACTGAACAGCACATGGCCCAGCCCCCACCTGCCCAGCCAGTCCCAAGCCCAGGGCCCTGCTCCACACAGGAAAGACAAGCCCTCACCAGCCGGACTCATGGCTGGCATGATGCTGGTGACTCTTCTGGGGCTCCTGAAACTTGACTGCAAGTTTGAAGTACAGACTTCGTGTATTTATTGGTCCCAAGAGAAAGCAGGCGGTTCCTAGCAGCTCCAGGTGCGGGACAGGAGCCCGGTGTGCAGCAGGCCCAGGGCAGCCGATTAGGCTGGCCTTAAGCCTTCTGCGGCACGTCTGGCCTCTGAGCCAACTTCCTTGTCATGTATGTAAGACTAGGTTTCATAGAACTTTTTATTCTGGTACAATTGTAAACATACAATAACAAAAGCCTCGAAAGTAGTCCTGAGAACTCCTACCTATTCTTTCCCCAGACATATCAAGTCAACATATTGCCTACACTTCTTTATCATTTTCTCTCCCTCACACCTCCACACACACACACACACCATCGATACCACACACACAAAAGCTTCCAAAGCTCCGCCCCCACACAGCCTCACAAGGACACTGCACTGACCCAAGTCAGGGGTCAACTGACTCCCTCCCAACTCTTTTCTATTTTTTTAAAAAAATTTTATGTATTTGCTATAGGCTCTCACTACACAGCTCAGACTCGCAGCAACCCTCCCGTTTTCAGTCCTGGGATTATAGGCATACACCACCACGCTGACTCCTGTCTCTATTTTGAGACAGTATCTCACTGAGTTGCAATTGTCCAGGCAGGGCTTGAACTTGCGACTCTCCTGCCTCAGCCTCCCTGAGTACTAGGATGTTAGGCACACGGTAGCTCCATGTTCCCACAAACACTCATGTACACGCATGTGCTGCACAACTATAGGACGGCACAGGCTCTTGTACTGGTGAGCACACTTTGCCCAATCATAGTTCTTTTTTTTTTTTAGGGAAGGGCCTACAGGGTGTTCAGGGTCTGACTACCAGATCAGACTGCATCTGCCTGTTCACAGCCTCCCAAGAGCTGGGATTACAGGTGTGCGCCACCACGCCCAGTCTCAATTGCTGTCTCAGCATGCCCTGGGGGCAGGGCCGGCATGGCAGGCCCAGGAAGGAACCCCAGGGCTCCAGAGCCGGCTGGTCCCCAGGAGTTCTGAGCAGCCTCTGCTCATGGAACCAGAGCTCAGGCTCCGTCACCATGTTAGGACCTGGCACCACGCACTATGTAGCTGGTACATAGCAAGGACAAGGGCCAGAGGGGCACAGCCATGAACAGGAGGTGGGCAGACAGGGCTTCCCGGGCCAGATGCAGGGGCCACAGCCAGTGGCTACCAGTTCCTACAGCAGCGACAAGACGCCAAGCCGTGAAGCTGGGTTGTGAAGGCCACACCATCTTGTAGACTGACCAAGACCAGAACACACAGGCCAAAAGCCTGCGCTGGGCTTCAGGGACAAAAGTCTTTCTAAATACTGACTGCAGGTGCCCGCCGCTTTGTGTTCCTCTTCCTCCTACATGTCTGCACACTGGACACAACAGTAGCTGCTGACGGCTGGCCACCAGCTCCACGCCCATCAGCTTGCCCAGCCAAAGAGGCATTCCGGCCACATGGCTCCTTGAGTTCACCCTTAACTGTTGCAGTGCTCGAGGCCCAGGAGTCAGTGGCCACCATAAATAAGGCTATTGTTCCACACATTAAACACACCCCAGACAATGAAGGTGGGATTTTTAAAATATCTGAGATACAGCTGCGCTCTAAGGCACAGGCGCTTGGCTGCAGCAAGCAGCCTAAGGCCTTGGTGCCCACCTCCACAGCTGAGCCAGCGCTGGCCCAGGGGAGACTCCAACTCACTATGTGGTGCAGGGCCCAGGAGAGCCCAAGTGCTGTGCGAAGAACCATCTGAGCAGCACCAGCGGCAGGGATGGGAGCCAGGTTCTGTTACCAGGGAGGAGCTCACCAACCAGTACAGGATGCAGTCTTCAGACACCCTCCCCACCCCCCACCTCCGCCCTGGCCCCGAAAGCACCCCCCAAGGCCCAGCACCTCTCATGGGCCCCATCCTAAGCACTAGGGCCTCTGGAGCATCTCAGTCGGCAGGCCACAGGTCACGCAGCAGTGAACACAACACTGCCCTTCTATGGTGTCAGAGCTGAAAAACCCACTGGACCCGCAAGCAAGCTGCTTGACATATGCTTGGTTCATTTTCTTGGGGAGTTCCCTATTTTTCATCAGACTTTCCACGAAGCCTGTGACGCCCGAAAGCAAAGGACCTGGCCTCACCCCTGCAGTCAAGCTCATGGGTCACAGGATGGCCTCAAGTTCCCACCGAGCTCAGTTCTGTGGCTTATTTCTCCAAACACTGCTTCATGGCCCACAGTGCCCGCGGTGGAAGCATCAAGAAGCCTAACTCTCCACCTACACGTTGTCAGGGAGAGAAGCCCAGAGGAGCTCTTCTGGCACAGCCAGACCCAAAGGAGCCGCTCAACACTCCAGGACCAGTGGCAAGACTGGGAGCAGGCCAGTGCGGGGGCACCCGAGGCAGATGCAGTGCAGCTCAGCCTCAGCCTGACCCGCACCCACGGGAGCCCCGAGGCTCAGGGTCAGGGCACCGGGCGCACGGAGAGGGCAGGGCTTTGGCTTTGTGAACTGCCCGGTTCTTCAGATTTGATGCACCATGGTGTGAACACACAGAAGGCCACCAAAGGTTCCTTCTACAACAACTAAGGGGAGACACTGTATGTGCTCAACCACCATTTATACAAAGAAAACTTTACCACCTTTCTTGTTTGGTTTGCAGAACCTACTATAGGACAAAACTAACATGCAAGTTACAACTGGGCAGAGGGAGGCAAGCTCTGAGGGAAACACCTGGAGCAGAGGACGGCAGCCAGCATCCTGGTGGGCGGTGAGCTGGGACAGACACTCTGGGGCCACCGCCAATGCCTGGCACCTCCCAGCCTCGCTAGCCACCTCCGTCACACTGGGCTCCTGCTTTCCAACCACGCAAGAGACCCACACTTCTAAAATACTGAGCATTAGTGCCTAGAAGGACGCTGCCTCTTCCCACTGACCCCAGCTCAGCAGAGCTCCACCCCTGCGGTATCTTCACCCAGGGACCCAACTCCACACAGTGGACTCTCTGCACACAGCAGACGTGAACTCTGTGCCAACAGTGGTCAGCTTTGCACACTGTATACCTGCAATGCCTAGGGCAGAGGAGAGTACAAAGTGGAAAGGAAGGGCTGGCCAAGTAGTTCAGTGGATTAAAGTACCTACAAGCAGGTACGGGGGCTGGGAGTTCAATCCCCAGGCCTGTCACGCCGGCCCCACTGAGAGGGCAACTGAGGTGCTCAACACCCTGTAGACCCTTCCCTAACATACAAAAAAAACCCCAAAAACAAACAAAGTGGAAAGGAAAAAAGGGCAGAGAGAAGAAAGAAGAAAGAGTCAAAGAGGGAGGAGGGAGGCTGGGCACCAAGTGTGTAGGGCACTGGATGGGGGGAGTCCACCTCTCTGGATCTCGGCTCTTGGGCTCTCGGGCCGACCTACTTCCAGGCTGCTCACCCTTGAAATCAGGGAACTGTTTTCGCCCTTTAATCACCTGACTCATAATTACAATGCTAATGCTCCCTTTTATTAGTACCATACACATAATTAGAAAGATAACTTACTCCCACACCTACTGCCCAACAAAATAAAAGGTAATTCTGTGAAACCTGCTTCTTACTTAGCTCAAGGTAAACAAATTTCAGAAAACACCCAACTGTCTAGGAGGACGGCTGGCAGTCCCGGTCTCGGCCTCCAAGTGCTGGACTTGTGCGCACCACAGGGCCCGCTCCTCACATGGAGACCACACTCATCCAACAGCATCACGGAGCAGACAGCTTGTCCTTGCTGAAGGGCCTCCACCCGGCCCTCCTCCCAACACGCTGACCTCTAGCTCACAGCCAGGGACTTCCTCCCCAGCTGGGGAAGGCCAGGCACAGTTTCATGAAAATGAACTCAAGTTCTAGGCTTGGGGGAGGAGCTCGGCTCTGCCTCCCAACCCTCCCGGGGCTGTGTCCTGGGACACAGCACAAGGCTTCTTACTAACAGCACCTATTCACAGTCATTTTCCACGCAAGAGGAATTCCAGAAGCAGAATTACGAGATTACACCACGCTCAAGGTGTGTGCTGTGCATTCCCCACTTGCAGGCCAAAAACCACTGGCTGGCCTTTAGGGAGCAGGGTATAGCCTTTGGCAAGGGAGCTCCTCTGTAGAGTTTTACATTGACATAATAACAACAATCAGAATAAAATAGTACCTGCCGCAACTCTTGTGTCCAATCTGTAACTGTGACAACACTCAAGACTTTCCTCACAGAGCTGGGCTTCATGTCCAGTTGTACATGCCTGCCTGTCACTTCCTCAAGCTGGCCTTGGCCCTGGCCCTGGCCCTGGCAGGAGGGCTGCCTCAGCACCCCCTCTCCTCAAGCAACTGCGTGCTGGCAGAAGAGGAGCGGACTGTCCTTCCAGGTGACCCAAGTACAGGTGTGGGAACACTCACCTGCAGGGGCCAAGAGACCCTCAGCTGCCCGACTGAGCAGCCCTCTTGCCTGCGCCCCTCTCCTCCTGGGCTCAGGTCAGCATAAAGCCCAGCCACTGCCAGCCCGGGTCTTTCTTGGCCCTCAGAGCCCCACTCACCTTCACTCAACTTGGACAAAGCCCACTGCCTGGGTCAGCGCTGCCCAGGGGCCTGGCACTAGCTCCCAGAGGGGGAGCCTGTTCCTGGCCCCATTCCGGCCTCCTCACGCTCCCATTCGATGACTTCATCCTCTTATCCTTGTGATCCTAACAACCTGACTCTTGTCTCTGCACCTGCTCTCCTGAGATCACCCAGCACCACAGCGGCTTCCTGCCCCTGCCCAGGGTCCCCCTCCTCCTCTTGTGAGCACTCCTCTGCCAGCTAGCCATTCCCTCCAGCGCCCACAGGAAGCTTCCCCTGACCGGGATCTGCAGCGGCACCTGGCCAGCACCATGCTGCCTACGCTCCATGGACACCGGAGCTCATGAACCAACGCTTTATGGTGAAGCAGGTCCATGCCTGGTCACCCTGCCCAGTGTCCAAGAGCAACCACAGCAGGCTAGACATACTAACTGTGTCTCACTTCAATATTCCCAAGCTCTACAATGGCACTGGCAGGAACTTACCTCCCCACCCTACTCAGGGTGGTACAGGTGCCCAGGGAGGAGCTATTCCATTTCCGGAACCTCCCAGTCCGTGGTTTTGGACCCAAGGTGCCTGGAAAGGGGAAGTCCTGCCTGGCTCCCACTTACCCCCCAGGGGGGTCCACTTCCAAGGTCACATATGACTACTGTCCGTGTGCACTGTCAGAGGCCTGGGCCATGCGGGCCAACGCTGCATGAGTTCATCTGAGCTCACGGGCACACAGCCCCAGGCCCCTAGCCTCACCCGTACCAACATGTCCTCATCCCCTGTGCCCACAATGAGCCTGGTTCCCACATCCCTGAAGATACTGTGGGATCAGAAGAGATGCCCCTCCCCACTACCTACCTGCACCAGGCACCTTTTGCAGGTCCTGTGACCCCTGCCACCTCCAGGCCTTTCCTGCCCCTCCTGTCAATCTGCATGAGACACCACCAGAGAGGACACAAGGACCCTGAGCAGCCTCAGTTGGGGCTTCTCCCACACCCATGTGCACAGCTGCACCATATGATGACAGAAACCGCTAAGCAGATACACAAGGAAACACCTCACCCATGGCAAAGAAGGTGGACCTGGGAAAGGGGACTTGGTGGAAATGCGACCGCTGCCTGAAGACACTGCATGACCCAAGACCTGGTTCCACAGTCCCCAAGGCTGGGCTGCAGGACCGTGTCACTACCATCCTTCTGTGGGGACACCCCTCCACACTGCTCAACCCCTTCCTCTTTGCCAGCCAGCTGTTAGGCCAAGCCTCTCTTCCATGGCAAACATGTGTCCCCAGGTAAGTTCCTCATACAGGCGGGGCTTCATGTGTGTGCACGTGCGTGCACATATGTGTACACATGAACAAGGCTCCAGAATACTCCAAATAGCATAGAGGTGATGGGGGCTGAAGATATTTTCACCCCGTTTACCACTCTGTGATGTTTCCATTTTAACACAAACACACATCACCTCTACAAATGAACAGGGACTTTGAAAGGGAAAAGGCTTTTCCCCACACGGATCCTGTTAGCACCAAATTCTGTGTGCAGTTGAACATCAAGGCTTTACATTATGAAAATATCCTAACTTCACCAGGACAGAATGCTAGAGACTGGGAAGATACTTCAGCACTATAAGCGCCTGCCTGGCAAGCACAAGGTCCTGGGTTCCATTCCTGATTCAAAAAAAAAAAAGAATACAGAATACTAGTGCCCCAAGCAGAGAAACAATTACATTTTTATTTGTTTCTTTGTTGTTCTCTGAGACAGGGCCTGGCTACATAGTGCTGGCCAACCTTGAACGTGCTATGCAGCCCAGGCTGGCCTTGGACACACAACCTCCCTGTCTCTGCTTCCGACTGCTGGGACACATCCAGCAGAGCACACTGTTCTGAGGATGTTCTGCTTTATCACCTGGGCACCAGAGCTCTGAGCTACCTAGAGGACAAACATTCTGTTCATTCACAAATACTTATGAAATGTTTAGTCTTTGCTAAACACAGAAATACAGCTGTCACTTTCCTTCAGGGGCAGCACAAGCTGCAGAGCGAAGCGCTGTGGTGTGGACCGTGCACCTGATGGCCAATCACCTCCCCCACAGGCATCCCCTAGGCCAGAGACTGCACGCAGGAAGGCTGGACTCAGAGGAGCATTCGTCCTGTTCAGGCCGCATCTACAATGCAGCAAACCTACACAAAGACCTCCCATTTAGCAACCCTGCCCTCTGCCAACCTCAACAAAAACTGATGCTCATGCCAGGTTGGCAGGCACACCTGTAAACCCAGCTACACAGGAGGCAGGGCAGAAGGATTGCATGTTCAAGACAATCCAGGCTACAGAGTAAAAGCCTATTTCAAAAAAAGGGGGCCAGTAAGATAGCTCAGCAGACTAAGTGCCCGCTTAGGCAAGCATAGGGACCAGAGTTAGATCCCTAGCACTACAGGCTGCCCCAGCCCTGCTCCTGGACACGCTAAGCCAGCACTGAGACTGGGCGTGGTGGTACACACCTGTAACCCCAGGGAAACTGAGACAGGAGGACCACTGCAAGTCCGAGCTGCACAGGGAGACCCTGTACCAAATACATCAATTTTTAAAAAATGAAAAAAAAAAAAAGACACCCAGAAGTACCAACTCAACACATACAATTTTCCCTGAGGACCCACAAGTGCCATTTTCGGGTTACACATGTTACACCAACTGAAAAGCTATACAGAACTGGCCCATCTGGGGTCTTTACCCAAGGAGATGGGCACACGGACAGGACTGTCCTTCCTGGGCCTACAAGCAGGGGGCCAGGCTGCCGGTTCACCTGCAATGCACAGAGCTCGCTCTCCTAACTTTTCCAGGTAACATACCCCTTATCTTGTGACACAGTCCATAACATCTGAAAGCTCAAGGTCAAAGCCTCCTCTGCCAGAAGGAGTTCGGACCACAATTCCTCTGTTTCTGTAACTCTTCCTGAGTTGATTCATTTGGTATGCAATGCTATTTTCACAGATGTAAACAGCGCGGTTCACGTAACGCATACTGTGCCTACAGCAGGCATTTCCCAAAGAAGACCACCACAGGCCTCAGTCAGACCCTCGGGCACCTTGTCCAATGCCAACAAGAAGCAGGGACAGGACCCTCTGTCTCGAGAGCCACAGGAGCCAGTGGTGTGGCTGAGGTCTGAGGACAGACTCAGCGAGGTGCAAAACAGGTCCTCTAATTATGACTGTTTCAGAGCAGAACACCCCGCAGTTTACACTGCTCAGAGAATCGAACACGTGGGCTGGCCAAATAGCTCAGCGGCTTAAAGCACAGGGGCCAGGGGTTTGATCCCCAGGCCTGCCGTGCGGGCCGCACCCCCAGGGCGCGCTGAGAGGGCAATTGAGACTGGGCATGGTGGTGTGGACCTGTAATCCCAGCTCTTGGTAGGGTGTAAACAGGAGGATCACTATGAGTCTGATCTAGTAGTGGGACCCTGAACAGCCTGTAGATCCTTCCATATATATATATACATATATATATATATATATATATATATATATATATATATATATATATATATAAACGAGCACATGTCTGCCCAGACCGCAGGTCAAAAATTTTGCAACCAGACTGGACCACACCCGAGTCTGACTCTGACGCCTCTCCTGGCTCCTTCTCAAGTTCTCGAGTTCTCAAGAGATGCCAATACACAAGGTAATTCCTGAGGGGTGGGGCTCAGGGGTCCGTGGACGCGTCTGCCCCCAGCTCCCACCCTGCAGGCTCAGCCCGATACTTGGGCCAGAGCTGCAGAGCCCAGTGAAGGCACCTGTAGCACAAGGGGTTCACTGCTGTGAATGGGGCGCTCTGTGAACCCCAGCATCATGCAGAGAAACAGAGGCCGACATAGACCAGCACCGAGCATGGGCTAGAGACCCCCAGACCCGGGCATGGTGAGTTAGATTCGCCATGCAGAGCACTAAGGTCCAGAGATGCAGTGCCCACTTTGCGAATGTCTCGTGAGGCAGACCACGTCTCTGGTGGGCCTAAGGCGCCTCCCAAAGAGGAGCAGCCGCAGGGCCCAGGCTGCTCTGTGTACTGTGCCATGAACTCAGCTTCCGGGGCAGCGCAGATCCATCGCTTTCCTTCAGCAAAGTCAACTCCACCCCATGCATCCAGTCAGCTCCTCCAAGGACTCAGCCCTCAGTCTAGAGCAAAGGCAAGAGGCAAGATAACCTCACACAGGGCTTTAACCTATTCCTCTTAAACCAGAGCTGACTGCCAGGGACCAGCAGACTGCTCTTCTTACTCCCTGAGCCCTTTCCTGTTACACCAAGGGTCACAGAGCGCTGCATGATTACCAGAGATTAAAAGAAGACAGCAAGGTGAAAGGATGCACAAAGCCCCCGGAAAAGAAAGAAGGAAAAAGAAACGGGCTCAGCTAAAACACTGGAACTTCTAGTTAGTTAGGCTTCAGTAACTCTCAAGGTAGTTGGCAGTTTTCCTCAAAGATTATAACCCACAAACTATTGAAATAGGGTTGGCAAGAGGACTAAAGCACCTGCTTAGGCAAGCGCAGGGACCAAGATTCCATTCCTGGCACCATATGCCATACCAGCCCCGCCCCCAGGACGGGTTGAGCCGGCCACAATCCGGGCATAGTGGCACACGCCTGTAATCCCAGCACTGGGGAGGCTGAAGGCAGGAGATTCACCATGAGTCCAAGATGGGTAGTGAGACCCTATAACAACCAAATACATTAAAAAAACAAAAACAAAACCTGAAACAATGGGTGCCGGCAAAATTCATAAAATGGGGGGCCAGCCAGATAGCTTAGCAGATTAAAGCACTTGCTTGGGCAGATGCAGAGGCTGGGGCATCGATCCCTGGGCCTGCCATGCCAGCTCCACCCCTGGGGTGCACTGAGAGGCGATTGAGACTGGGTGTGGTGGCATGCCCCTGTAATTCCAGTGCATGGGAGGCTGTTAACAGGAGGATCACAAGTCCCATCTACAGTGAGACCTTGTAGACCCTGTACTAAATACATGTTTAAAAAAGTCATAAAATGGGGCAATGCTGCCTGTAATGTGGCCAAGCTCTGTTGCCACATGTCACTCTCCCTTATCCTTTCAGAGCTGGAAGGAGGTGGGGCCAGTTGCCAAAGGCAGGCACAAGGCTGGGACAGTGCTGACGGCAGAGAAGGGTCTGAGCAGCAGGACGGGGTGTTGCTCTTCTGAAAATGGTGACTACACCATGCACACAACTCGGCCTTCAAGATGAGAAAGGGATGGGGAGAACATCACTGCCTGCAGGGGCAAGTAGCAGACGCTCCTCCAGAGCACGCCCCTCGCTGGAGAACTGCCAGACTCCTGGCACGCCCACCAACCCCCAGCACATCTACCAGGACCCAACACACCCACCAGTCTCCTAGCACACCCACCATGCCCCTAACACACCCACCATGCCCCCTAGCAACACATCACACCCCCTAGCACATTCACCAGCCACTAGGTCCCCAGCACACCCACCATGCCCCCTAGCACACCTCCCACCC
>PVKN010002376.1:0-12893 GCA_004027915.1 Capromys pilorides | reverse complement strand
CTCCCACCCCACCCCACACTCACCATATCACCTATCACACCCACTAGCCCCCTGCACATCTACCAGGACCCAACACACGCACCAGTCTCCTAGCACACCCACCATGCCCCTAACACACCCACCAGCCCCCTAGCAACACACCACACCCCCTAGCACATTCACCAGCCACTAGGTCCCCAGCACACCCACCAGGCCCCCTAGTGTTGTAGGCAGCTGAGTTAGATAGAAATATTATAGGCAGTCAGACAGGGCCAGGCCCTCAAGGACGACATGGAAGACAAGGTGACTTTCCAACTAGAGACAGACACTCCTCCGCCGTGGGCCAGATCTCAAGACAAGAGTAAACAGAAGCAACTACACACTTCCTTAAGGGTGGGCATCAGGGATTGATATGCTAAATAAGTATCAATCACCTGGAAAGAGTCATGAGCCCAAGCTCAATAGGTGGTGTTTTTGCCCGCTTGCTACATGACTTACCTTCCCATTGGATCCCGATTTTAGTCAATGTTACGTGAACAATGGTGCTTGTGATCTCATTGGTTGACCATAGTCTTTGTCCCACCTCATATCCACCTAAGTGAGTTCCCATGTCTTCTCTATAAAAGTCCCTGGAAGTGACAGCTTCTGGGGGACACCCACTCAGGACACCCCTCCTGTCCCTCTCTTGGACAGGAGCTTTCTTTCCCTCAATAAATATCTTCTGCTCATTACCTCCGTTTGTTCCTAACATTCATTCTTCGGTTTTAGAGAACACGAACTCTTCAGGTTAGGGATCATTTTCCCCTGCCTCACTAGCACACGCCAAAAGTAGGCCATCACACACTGACTGCTCCTGGGCAGGGCAGTGTCTCGGAGGCAGAGTCTACCCAGCGCTGAAAACATCCGAGTGGTAAGAGGTGATGAAATACTCGGGCTGGGGATGTAGCTCAAGTGTGCTGCACCTGCCTGGCAAGCATGAGGTCCTAAGTTCGATTCCCAATTATGCACCCTTATAATAAAGGAAATACTTTATCTTAGGAAGCACAAGCTCATCTTGAGGCAAAAGATCCATAAAAGCTGAATGAACGCCTGTACCTGGTCTCTCTGCTTTGTTGAAACCCAAATTCAGTTTAGTCTTTATGGTTCTAGGAAAAGTATTAAAGAATCATAAGTAAAACTAGAAAATAACTCATAACATGATTTTCTTTTTGTTTTTCAACTGGAGACTGAAATGAGGGCCTCCACACTGAGGGACACGGCCCCAGATGGGCTCCAACTTGCAACTCTCCTGCCTCAGCCTCCCACGGTGCTGGGATTACGGGTGTTAGGCCATCAATTTTAACATAACGTCATTTTTATGTATTAAAAACTACTATGCACAGCTAGCCACTTACAGTTCTCCAGTCAGATTGTCTCTCTGGGGGTCCTGCAGACCCAGAAAGATGGAGGGGCTGAGAGCTGCAGAGGCAGGCCTCCTCCCCCAGGGAGCCCCGATACTTCCTACCAGAACAGTTCTAGACTCTTATCAGGTCTGTGCACAGTGCCTGGCATGCAAATCAGGTCCTGGGGCCAGTCCTGCCCGCCCATAGCCCCTGCTGGCACTGCTCTCCTGAAGCTGAGCCATGGAAATTGCAGGGGCTTGCACCACTCTGGGGATGGGAAGTGCCCCCCACCTTCCCGCCCTCCCACCCTCGCCCCAGGATCAAGCCCAAGATTTGCATGCTGTCTCAACAAGGACCCACACCCAGCACCAGGCCTGGCCTCAGGCCCTGTACCCCTCCACCCTCTCCGGGGCTATACATGGCCAGCCACTGACGAGGTTGTGGCACCAGTAGGGCGGGTGAGGAGTCAGGGTGGAAATTCCAGAAACACCTATTGATGAAGCCACAAATGATAACTAAGAACAGTGTGAGGAAAAACCACGCCTTCCAGGGAAGAGGGTGGCATTGTTTTTCTACCTCTGCAGCCGTCCCCAGTGTCCAGACTGTCACTGCAGCACGTGGCCCTGACCCTGAACCCCTGGACAGCCCAAGGGGACAGCATCCCGATGACCCGCACTGTGAAAGCCGCCAACCTCACAGGCACCAGTGGGGTCTCGGATGAGGCCGGAGCCCTAAGTCTCGCACCTGCCTAGGCGACAGTGCAGGCCCAGGACGCCCTCTGCACTCATCAGCACCCTTGGGATTCAGTCACTAACGCAGTGTGAGCAGTCTTACTTTTCCTTTAAAAGCACACGCACTCTAGGTAAGTGACTACCAGGACCATGATCTCCTCAACAGAGGCTGTTGCCCCCAGAAACCACTGCCCCAAACCTACAGGGTCTCTCTAACTTGCTATGTTATCCTGGCTAAGCCTCCTCAGTGCTGGGATCACAGGCGCGCACCCCCACGCCCTGCCTGGATCCATCCTTTAAAGCCTCTAAAGTGAGGTTGGGCTTCTGTTTGCTAGTGATCCCCTCCTCAAGGGTCCTGCTTAGCTCAGTTTCAAGCCCCTCGGTGGCTCACATCACTCTCTGTGAGGACACCCTGGCCAGTGCTTGGCACACACCACGCACTGGGGCGGGCTGAGACTCTGCTGCCCCTGTGCCTCAAGGGACAGAAAGGTCTGACATCAGTCTGCGCAGTCCCTGCTCCCTTGGCACACAGCGGTGTTGTCCACATCTGTGCTGCCTCAGTTTACCACACTGCCTTCAGGATTTGTGGTCTCACACATATCTCTAACATGTCAAAATTCTACAAGGTTGGTGGGGAGCATCAATAACATTTTACAGCTAAAAAAGACAAGGTTCTGAGAGGAAAATTACTTGCTCAAAATTTCACAGTTCAAAGGCACGAGGGGGCGCACGCCTGTAATCCCAGCACCGGGGAGGCTGAGGCAGGAAGAGTGCCCTGTCAATGCCAGCCTGACCTAAACAATGAGACGGTGTCTCAAACGAAGTTGAAACTGTATAGCTAAAAAGTACGGCCAGAAATCACAGGATGAAAGGGGCACCTTCCCACTCAGACTCATGTCCAAGAGTCCACCAAAACCCCAGCAATAGAAAGCCCCAAGTTCCTACTTTTAGAACTTGAGAAAAATTTCTCTATATTCAAAGTTGAACATAAAGTTTTGTTTTGAAAACAAAATGACTGCGACAAAGGATAAATTATTTCTGTTCTTTTACTATACAGTGCAATGCCTCAGGAAGGCAGTCTTTTACAAATCAGCAGCTAAAATTTACTAAAACCAACCCCAACCTGGAGCTGCATTATGCAACCACGAATGCTGCTCCCTAAACCCATACTTGGGCTCCATATGAATGGTGTCCCCAACCCAACCCAAGGTGATGTCACCACGCACACAGCAGAGGAGCTTGCACTGCACAGTCGGAGTGCTGAGTGGAGCTGTTTAAATTACTAAAAGCACCATTACTTGTCCATACGACAAGCTTCCCTCCCACATTCACCCACTGCTTTCCATGGCCTCGACGCTCTCTGAGGTATTTGGGATGACACACAGGACAAGATGATGGAAACTCAACTGACACTAATTCTTCCTTGGGGCCCTGGGTCTAACCAGCCCAGTCCTGCCCATGAGCCTGCCGCAAGAGCCTCCCACCAGGCAGGCTCTCTCACGCACCCCGCACAACAGGACCAGGGTCCCTTCCCCTCCAGGACCAGGAGATAGAACCCAAGGACAGGCACAAAGCAGTTCTCTTACCTCTGCTTCGGAGCATCGTGAGCTTCCTGATTTACCTGTAATAAAAGTACAAAAAGTTACTTTCACAAGTGTGTAGCACTTTTGCTCACTAACACGTATGTCCACACTACTCCGGCTGTAGTGAGCAGTTCTACACAGACAAATCTGTGGATAGGAAGAGGGAAGTCTGAGGAGAGCTGCACTTAGAGCCCAGAGGAAAATCACAAAGCAAAACATGGAAGACTATGATTGGCTGCACTAAGACAAAAATATACATATAGTTAATATACATATACATACCAACTAAGCAAAGGAAAAATACTTCTAAAGTCTTTCTTTCTTTAAGTGCCTTGACATAGCAGTTTAGATATATTTTAAGAAACCTTGAAGACTCAGGCTTTGCCCCAACTCTTATTTCCATTTTAAAGGCAGAGTGACCCTTTCAGTGAAATCAGAAATGTTTCAGCACTGTTAAGGTACACAACTAATTCAGTAGTTCTCCTGATAAAGGGTGTCCTACATAACAGCTGGACTGAACAGCGTCCAGCAGCCCACACGGGCACCATTACCCCAGCACACGGTACCCACTCCTCTCTACAGGGCAACGAGAACACTCAGAGACCACAGCGACACCAGCAAAGATGAGCACAGGTGGTGCTGCTTGTGGGCCCCTCCCCTGAAAAAGAAAAAAGCTGATACCTACAATTTCTTATCACCTAACGATCCCCACATGACATGGACTGAAGCCAAGGCCTGAAAATGGGGAGCCTTGCGTGCTGAGAATTAAGAAGTTCACATAAGCCAGGTATGGTGGCACACACCTGTAATCCTAGCACTTGGGAGGCGGAGACAGGAGGATCACTGTAAGTTCAAAGCCAGCTGGGCTACATAGTGAGTTCAAGGTCAGCCTGAACTATATAACAAGACCTTGTCTCAAAAAAAAAAAAGTCACATAAGCGATTAAGTAACGGCCACAAGCCCACACATACAGGCGGATGTAATGCAAAGGCTGTTAAGAATGGGGCGTGCTGAGCAGACACATGCTGCCTACACGTCACGGCACACATGCATTCACATGATGCTGAGACACCCGGCCCTCCCTGGCAGGTGACAAGTGACACCAATGGAGGTGCTATGGGCAAGGCCAGGTTCCTGGGCCACTTCTTGGGATCCCCTCTGCCCAGGGTAATGCACCCCATGGGCAGTAGTCCTAGGCAAAGAAGACCTACAAGGGTGCAGGAAACCCCACAGCATGTGGCAGCTCAAAGCAGCAGGACAGACGGGACTGGGCTCCCCGAGATGCAAGCTGCCTGCTTCCTGGCTCTGCCAGTCGGGTACAAGCCACACCAGTGCTGCAGGGAGCAGGACCCCCGACAGCGGCCACAGGGTGAGGCTGGGGCCTCTGGGCACTGTAAGCTTCTCAGGTGCTAAGTCTAGGGCCATGGGAGCCTGTGAAGCTCGGTCCTCCACGGCAATGGTTACAAAACCAGAAACACTGTCCTGCGGGAACCCCACAGAGCTGGCAAGGCTGGCACCGCCCCAAGCACCCACGCCATCCTGTGCCTGCACCACCAGCACTGACCCGGGGCCAGGCATCCCCGCCCTGTGACCTCAGAGCAGGGCTCAGGACCCTGCCCACCCAGTCATCCTGCAGGCAATGACTCACAGGGCGGCAGGGCTGCAGTGGCACCTGCACTAGTGCAGACGAGAGGATCATGTGACAGCCCGTGTGACAGTGGCACAGAACCAGCCCAGAGCTCTGGGCCCGGAAATCCTGAGATCCACGCTGCAGGCCTCCTGGAACCTTCAAGGCTCCTTGCTACCAGCTGCACAGCCAGAAGGTCACGTGCAGAAGGTCAGTCAACCAGGTAGAGTATAAAATAAAATACCTGAAATGGTATTTAAACCTAAGTTTTCAAAACATTTCAAAATTCTCAAGAATATCTATAAGCAGGGCATAGTGAATACACACCTGTTAATTCCAGCACTTGGGAGGCTGAGGCAGGGGAATCTATGTAAGTTCAAGGCCAGCCTCAATCTGGCGGATTCATAGTGAGAGTCTATCTCAAGAAAACAGAAAAACAAAAAAAAAGAACTAAGGGTAGGAGGAGAAATACTTGCACAGGCCAGAAGCTCCGGGCAGTTTTTCCCAAAAGAACTGAGCAGTTAACTCTGCTGAAGAAATTGTGACTCACACTACCGGAAGGATGAGGCAGGGGGATAGCACGCTCCAGGCCAGCCTAGGCAATTTAGCATACAACTCTTACCTCAAAATAAAAAATAAGGTCCCTGCACCACATGCCATGCCAGCCCCACTGCCAGGGGCATGGAGCTACCCACCGAGGCCGGATGTGATGGCGCATGCCTGCAATCCCAGGGCTGGGGAAGCTGAAAACAGGAGGACCACTATGAATCTGAGCTGCATAGTGAGACCCTGTACCAAATACACAAAAAAATAAAGAAAAAGGGCTAGCATGTAGCTCAGTGGTAGTGTCCTGCCAAGCACACGCAAGGCCTCGGGTTCCATCCCCAGTACAGCAGCAAACAAAACTCTTTTAGTCTTTTCAACTCATTCTGAAAGATGTGCTTGCTAGAGGGGGAGTCACTGCCTTCCAACAGCTGACAGGGCCACTGTCACCAGCAGCGTGACAGGGCAGCACTGTGCTTGGGTCCCCGACCCTCACACGGTCCCTATAGAGGAGGGCAGTGGTGGCAGCAGGGCCTGCAGCCAGGGCACCGGGCAAAGGGACCTGGAGTTCAGGATGAAGGTGGGCCAGCTCCTCCCCACACTGTACACTAAGACAGGACATGGGGCAGCCAGGGCAGCACGACCTGTCGCCTCCCCACAGGGCCCTTGGTGCCTCCGCAATGCTGCTGACCTGGGAGGGAGCAGAGCAGAGCAGGCCTGGGTGACCCAATACTAGTCTGTGCACTGAGCACACAGCCCAAGAATGAGGCTCCCGTGCCACTCCCTGCGTGCACCTGCCGGGGGTCTGTGCTAACAGGAGGCCGCCTGCAAGGTCCATTCACACCCCCAGCGCTGGGCCTCGGCAGACCAAACCACGCACACAGCCCCGCTCATCTGCACACCTGGGAGTCGTGCTGCTGCGCTGGGGTCAGAGCCGCCAGAGAGGTCGTGCCCCTCCCGGCTGCCCTGCCACCCCCCTGGCAGCCCAGGGACGGGCATGGCTCCCATACACCCAGTGCCTCATCCTGCCTCATATGCTTCTTTCGCTTTTTTTTTTTTTTTTTTTTTTTGTGGGACCAGGGTTCGAACTCACGACCTTGTACTTGCCAGGCAGGCACTTGTGCCACAGAGCTATCTCCCTAGCCCCTCATATGCTTCTTTCAAAGTGGGCAGCTCGTAACAACTCTGGCTGGAACTTCCTTAGACCTCTGATGATTTCTACAACAATCCCCGCCTCCTAGGAATTGCTAGCAGCAGTGGAACCTTCCTGAGCCTCGTGCCACAATGTATTTTAAAAGGCAAAAGGTGAGTTGAGCGTGGTACTGTGGGCTGGTCATTCTGAGATCCTAGGAGGCTGAGGCAAGAGGATGCCAAGCTTGAACTGACCTGGCTAACTCAGCAAGACCCTGTCTCATGAAGAAGAGAGGGAAGTGAGATGTAGCTCAGTGAAGGCCCTGGGTTCAGTCCCTAGGACTACGAAACAAGAACATTACAAGGCAACAGGCACCCATCTAATCCTCACTACCTACCATTCTAGCTACGCCACAATGCCTATCAAATTCTAAGCAACAAGATTATCAACGACACAGCTCAACACCTAATGTTAACCCACACTTGGCTGATGGGGATCCGCATACTGCATGCTGGAAGGGAGCCCTGGCCTGAGACCCATGGTGCAAAGACCTCACTGGCATGGTGAGGATAAAATCAAGAAGAAAGGAGTTCTCAAAGCACTGTGCAGTTGCCCAGGCTGCCAACCGGACCTGGCTGTTCGCCTTCCTGGCTCAGAATGGAGAGACAGGAAGCACAGGGACCACAGACAGCGTGTCAAGACCAGGAGCCGAGCCCAGAGCACGGCCTGCACCCGCCACCCTCTGCCCTGTGTGCCCACACACTCCCAGCTGGTAGCCAAAGCAAAGGGAGATCTTCCCAGCCCTGGGGACCCAGGGCGTACAACGTGCTCAGTCGTGTCTGCCAGGAGTCTCAGTGCCGCGTCCTAAAGCCACACACATGATCCACGTCACTGACTTGGGCCCTGACCGCCCTTGCTGCCACTCCAGGGAAAGCACCGTCTGCTGCTCCTCCGCTACACCAGCCCATCTGCCTGCAGCTCTGCCACAGCCTAGCGAGGGCAGCCACAGGCAGCCTGACACTGCTCAGCACAGCAAGCTGGCCTCCAGGATGAGGATGGCCACGCCTCTCATTCTCGCTGCTGGCTCCTTCCCAGGACCCACACCAGGATGAAGCCCACCTAGCCCCAGCCCAGGAGGCTCACGGCTCTCACCATGGCAACAGGGGCCCATGGGACCCACAGCCCAGACCGTCAGCCTGTCACCCCAAGTGTAGGAGCAAGTTCCAGAGCCCAGCTTCCCCATCTGCTCCTGGGCACCACACATGGCTAAGTCTTTCACAGTGCTTTCTCAAAGTGTGCCAATGTACAGTCTGGGTCTGTAATGCATTACCACATAATTTAGGTTTGTGTAATGAGCACCACACAGCCCACGGCCCAAGCAGGGCTGTTCTCCAGTACCAGATGCAGAAGCTGGTGCTGGCTCTGAGGATAGGTGACCAGTCACCCACGCCAGTCACAGGATACTGCGCCACAGCCCGTCCGGTCCCTGGCAGATAAGTCTCTTATCTGTGGCCCTTTTTGTAAACCACATGGGTTTGGGTTACATTTTCCTCAGTGTTAGTCACTCCAACACAGCTTTAGTTTCATGAAACCTCAAAACACACTGAGCTCACAGCCTGCAGCAGGAAGAAGAGAGCTTGGCAGGCCCCATGAGTTGTGGGAAGAGCCTGATGCGTGGGGAGTTCCACAACCCCAGGCCCCCTAGATTCCCCTTGGTGGCCAGCTGTGGATAGGGAGGCCTCCAGGACAGTCAGCTAGGTCCCTGCCTCTAGGTGTACCACAGCCCTGCCATCTGCCTCTCATGAAGACCATGCCAAGACACCCAAGAGGCCGCCCGGGTGGCAGACTTGGCCAGTGGCATGGGGACGACTCCACCCCATAGCACAAGCAAAGAACAAACAACACAGGCACCAAGGCAGGCGTTTTATGCAGTCATAAGGCTGCTCTGTAACTGCATAATACACACACTTTATTACACTTAGGAGTAAAAAGATATGTGCATGCTGCCTTACTATGCCCTAGCCCTATAAGCATTCAACATATAAACAGAATGAAAGATCAATAAATGAAAGCATAACATCAGCATTTAAGGACCACTGTCATTAAAGAATCTGTGACCATTTCAGCCAGGCATGGTACTATACGTCTGAAATCCCAGTACTCCAGAGGCTGGGGCAGGAAAATTAGATGTTTGAACCCTGCCTGGACAACTAAATGATGTAATGAGACCTTGCCTCAAAATAAAAAGTAAAAGGGGCAGGGATACATCATAGTTGAAGGTCGAGGGGCCAACCCTGTACTACCAAAAACAACCTTTGGCCATTCCCATCCAATTTAATTTTGTATTCATAAGACAAGAGAATAACCCAGCATTCAATCTAAGCTGTGACTCACCTTGCAGCTCTCAAATTCATCCCAAGAGTTTAGGGGGAAAAGTACTTAGAGGACTCTTGCTACAAATGCAAATAAGCCCTCTTCACTACCAAAGGGGTTTAAAGAAATGAAATCAAATAATAAACGAATATCAAACAAGTCAGAAACGTAGTAAAGAAGGAAAAACTAAAGTCAAGAAATACAGCCAAACTTCGAGCCAGCGAGATGGCTCAGTGGTCTAAAGCGCCTGCTTAGGAAAGCTTAGGCAACCACAAGGACCACGGTTTGATCCTGGGCACCACATGCTGTGCCAGCCCCACCCCCAGGGCAGGCTGAGTAGGCCATAATATAAAAGAAGAAGAAAGAAATACACACATGGGGTCTGGGGCTATAACTGAGTGCGTAAGTGCCTGCCTGGTAAGCAAGGTCCTGACTATACATGGTGGCCAAACACTGCCAACCTCTTTGATTTTCCCCAGGAACTCTAAGGCATGACAGGCCCCCACCCAGTCTGGACCCAGCGGCAGTGTGGAGCCGGCCTGGTCCTCCCTCCCACATGTCCCTCGCAGGGGAGTGGGCACAGGTGCATGTGCATGTGGGCAGGGAGAGCTGCAGGATCTGCAGATTTGTCCTAGGCTGTCCCCTGGTGTCCTGTACCATGCACACTCCACGATGCCCACCTGGGCCACAGAGTGCCATGCTGGGCTCTCCCTCTGCACCCTCAATATGCACAGCAGGGCAGCTCAGCACAGAGTCCCATCCCATCTGAGACCTCAGAGAAATGGAGCTGCACTCACCTCAGAAAGCATCTAAAGCAGGAAGCTATGGCTAGGATATAACTCAGTGCATAAGTGCCTGGAACCAGGCAACCTGTGGGGTTTGTGGTGGCTTCTACCACCACAGATGCACTCAATCTACCTCTCAGACCTAGGAGACGCAGTATTGGCTGGGTGCAGGGGCTCACACCTGGAACGCCAAGACTCTGGAGGCCGAGGCAGGAGCATCACAGGCTGGAGCACCTAGCCCTTACTGACTCAGTAAGACCTTCAGCTCAAAACATAAGAAAATAAAGGTCTAGGGATGTCACTCAGCGCAAATGCCCGGGGCTCAACTCAGGACTAGAGGAAAGGAAGGAAGGAAGAAGGAAGGAAGGTAGGAAGAAGGAAGGAAGGACGGACTGAGAAAAGAAAAGGAAGGAAGGAGAAAAAAAGAGAAGACGTTGAGAATACTAGAAAAGTGGTCCCTCCTTATATCCCAGTGGGAGAGAAAAAGGGACCTCACAGAGAAAAACTAACAGCTGTAGTTTTTTAAAAATGTATTAGCACAAATAGTAAACTAAAAAAATCTATAAGTCATAGCCTTCAGAACCTTAAATAGGGCCCTGGTGTCCTATTTTTATTAGGAATATAATACCTACATATACCTCATACTGATCAAGTTCTTTAGGTTTATTGTAAATTTACAAACAGTAATGTATACTCAACCCAGCAACCAGGCCTGGAGCGTTAGTGAGACCACCCTGGGCCCATGGGAAACTCATTACTCAGCAGCCAGGCCCGGAGCGTGATGTTGACCACCCCAGGCCCGCCAGAAATTCATTCGACCCAGCAGCCAGGCCCGGCGTGTGAGTGGAACTTTATCAGACACACCCAGTGTGGAAAACTGCTGCAGAACTCCATGCAGAGAGACGAGAGTCAAGACCCACCTGGCTGATCCAGAAGCAGAACATCTTGCCAGAGTGGCATGGCAGGTTCACCTCCAAGGGCTGCAGCAGGAAGAAGTGGAGCTCAGCAGCCAAACCCAAGCCACACTCACCTGGATGAGTTGGAACTTGGTAGATCCAGATCTGGTGCTAAGGTAAGAACTCTACCAAAGCTCTACACCAGAGGTCAGAAGGCAGGGCTACACAAAATGACAAAGGGAAGGAGCAAAACACGCTCTCAGGCCCTGAGCCCACCCAGAACAAATGCAGGAGACATTAGCATAGAAGAAATTGGAAATCACACACCTGAAATCTCTGAAATAATAGCATCTGAAGTAAAGAAACAACTGCAGTAAGGTATAGAGGAAATCAGATGAGAAATAATTTCTCAAGTAAAAAAAGAAATAACATCTATAACAAAAGAAATACTAAGGGCTTCTAAAGAAGACACTGATAAAAAAAATAGAGAATAGAAAAATGATGGAGTCCTTGAATGAGCAATATAGGAAAGTAATAAAATTTATGAAGCAGATTCAAAGTGCTTTACAGGAAGTGGGGACCACCCACTCAGGACCCCCCTCCTGTTCCTCTCTCAGACAGGAGGTTTCTTTCCCTCAATAAATATGTTCTGCTCATTAAAACAAACAAAGTGCTGTATAGGAACTTAAAACCTCAATCATAAGCTGGCAAAACCATTTCAATGAAAATAAAAATGGACTTTTAGACCTTAAAGACACCACTGCAGCTAAGGAAGAGGTAAGAACAGATCTCTTAATAACAACTAGGATGCAAGAAAAAATAATTCAAATCTGCAAGATGGTGCAAAAATGAAAAACATAAGACTAATAGGCATTGATGAGAAAGAAGGACTTGGTACAAATGATACAAAAAGAATATGGACAGAAGTAATAGTAGAAAACTTCCCAAATATGGGGAAACAATTTGACACCCAGATAACTGAAGCATATAGAACTCCAAATAACATCAACCCAATTAAAACCACACCCACACATATAATAAGCAAGATCCCAGAACACAGGAACAGTATACTAAAAGCCATTAGAGAAAAAGGAACATCACATTTAAAGGAAAGTCTATTAGAATAATGGCAGATTTCTCTTTACAAACCATCAAGTCAAGAAGAGCATGGAGCAAAGTACTTCAAGTCTTGCAAGAAAACAAATTCCAGCCCAGACTGATATACCCTGCAAAATTCTCTTTCAAGTTCAATGGAGAAGTGAAATACTTCCAGGACAAAGAACAACTAAAGAATTTCATGACAAAACCAACTCTACATAGTTTACTAAAAGATATTCTAGAGAGGGATCAAAATGACCACAACTCCATGAAGGAGAATGGAAAGAACTCACAAAATAGGACAAACAATTGAACACAGGAGAAAAAGAGGTATACAACAGCAGTCTTTCAACTATTGTTTTGTATACAGCAGCAGAATATGTCCATCAGCATAGTCTACAAATGGACTTCTGCACCCTATGGGTCATGATTCTGTCTGGTTCTACAGGGTGGATATCAGGGAAATAGCAGTAGCTCAGTCCCACAAGTGACACCTGGCCACCAGTAAGCGTCATGGACACTGTCCACATCCACGACATTAGAACTTTGTGCGATATCCTATCCCCAAACTGTTAGAAGTTCTGGTCATATATTTGTCATTCCAGTATTTATGTTATGTTTTATTCTTAGTTATTCTTTACTACCATGGAAACTTTTTCTTAGTTGACATCTTCGTATATATTAACCTATTCAAACACTATGCAAGTACTCTGAATTGATTACAGATTTGTACATATGATACACAACATTCTGGCCTCTAAGTT
>PVKN010002375.1:0-42980 GCA_004027915.1 Capromys pilorides | reverse complement strand
TAAAAACTAAGGGGGATAAAGCTGGTTTCTCACTAACAGTACTCAGGAAACAGTAGCTGGTGACCTTCACAATCTCTAGAGTTTTAAGAGGAATGCGAAGTCATGCTGTACTAAAAGGCACAACCTGTCACTTACGACACTACACCAAAGAGTTGACAATCCATTTTCATGAAGAAAATCTTTCAACACGTAGACCCTCATTACATATAACTTTTAAAATCTAGGCAAGTCTAATATTACCTAGTATAGTAAGATTTCCAGGGTAGAAGCTTTGATTCTTTGACTTTTTTCAGCCACCATGAAACCTGTGTAAAATCTTCCTCTCCAATGGGAAGTCAACAAAGAGAAAGGCAAAGGGAATAAAAAAAAGAAAGGCAAGGAAACAAAGAACATCTAACTCTGGAAAGAAGGATAACTATAAAAATGGTACATCAGCAGCATTATTTCTAAATTGAAGAAAACGTCAGTTTGGAGAGAGAAAGCTGAGGAAACTATAGTGGTCAGATTAGAAAGATAACAGTGTGGGGGTTGGTGGCTGAAAGAAGCAGCAGATTAAGAGAAAAAAATGTTTAAAAAAAAAAAAAAAAACCCACAAGAGAAGGCTAAGTGCTTAATGGAAGTGGGAAACGGTTTGGAGGAAAAAAGGGTTGGGAGGGAGGGACAGGACACAACGCTAAACCTTAAAAAAAAAAAAGATCTCTTGGAGTGGGGCTCAGCCCATGAAAACAAGAAACTGTTAAGTGCCTTAGAGCAACTCCCAAATCTTTACCTTGTCATCCAATCTAAATCCAAATGCCCTGACTGAAGAGTTAGACATTTTCCAAGCCGCGCTTCAAATCCACGGGTAGCACGGAAAGGAGCTCACTCTATTTGCCTATGGGGCATTAACTAGCCCATTTCAAAATTCATTGGGGTTCTTTAGGAAGGAAAGAGCCTGGAATACATCAAAGTCCCCAAGCATCTTTAACGTACAGGAGGCAGCTAACGGGCCAGTCGCTCTCTTCCCAGCACCTATTAACTTTGCTCGGAATCCGACGAGCACAATTGCAGCTATAGCACAGAAAACGTCCACCCAGAGGTTGCTGTAGGCTATGAGGTCGTCCCGGACGACGTTGGTCCGGCTCCTAGGTTTTGATGGCCCCAAGACCCACGGCCCGGAAGTTCTTTCCTTTCTGTTTGTGCTGCTCTACAAATTCTCCTAAGAATACGTCTATTCTTGGGTACTTGCCACCAGACTATCCCTTAAATGTCATGGGGCTGTTCAGAACAAAACAACCTCATAGTGCTGCACCCAGGAAGGGGCGCAGAGCTGGTCGCTCGGCGGCCAGCGGCGGGTGGAGAGGGGACTTCGGCCCGGTTCCCCCAGACTGAGGCGGCTCGGGAGCGAAGCCGGGGCCAAGGGTCTCTCGCAGGTAGCCAGAAACCACGATAGGGACTTAGAAACCCTCAGCACGTTGACCGCTCGGCCCCGCCAGGAGGCTGCCAGTAAGGGGCTCTCGTGTGCCCCACTCGGCCTCCCCAAGTTTTCAAAGAAGCGCAACGTCTTCTTCTGAGCGTTTTTGCCTTTCTAACTAGGAGTCACTACACGGCCTTCCCGGTATGTCTGCCTCTCCGTCTTGTCTCTTTCTGGCACCACCTCTTTTACAAGAATTTAAAGGTCTTTTGCAAGAATTCCCCACTCCCCGCTTAAGAGAGAAAGAAACGACCACTCACAGCTTCACTACATTCTCCACCACAGCCGCCATCTTCCCTGCTCCTCTCCCTCAAGGCCCGGAGGCCCTGAAACCCGCAGAGCGCAGGCGCCAGAACTGCACCGGAGCGCCGGGTTCCTCGTCGCTCTGCGCAGGCGCATCCCGAAGTGCGTGCACCTTGCGGACGGGAGCGAGCGCAGGAAAGCGAGCCTCGCCGATCGGTGCGGGTGGGGAAGGAAAAGGGAGAAGAACCCAAGGGGTCTCGGGGCCCTCTCCGCTCCTGCTGCTGGAGTCCCGCGCCTCGTCCATGTAGAGGGCCGCGAAGCTACAAGGCTCTGCCCTGGTGGTACAGTGGCGGAAGGTTGGTGACTGCTGGGAAGCCCAGAGACAGGCTAGGTGGAGCGGAAGTTTTCCTGCTTGAATGACCTTTAGTTACCCGGGCTGGTTCTTTGCCCTCACTCTCAGGTGAACCGCTGGTGTGTAGCCAAAGGTAAGAGTGGTAACTTGTGCACTTGTGCTCTCAAATTTGCCTATTTTGTTTTGCACTACTGGGAATTGAACCCAGGACCGCACTGAGCTACAGCCAGTATTTATGTATTTGTTTGTTTATATTTTTGTTTCTAGCCAAGGAGAGTCGCTAAGTGCAGAGCCCAGGGGCAGTAGCCACTGAGTTTAAGTCTTTTTCTTCACCTGCTTGGGGTTTCATAAGTTTATTCCCTTTTTAAAACTTAACAGAGCCGAGTTTGTGGCGCACACCTGTACGTCTGTAATCCCAGCGTTTGGGAGACAGAGGCAGGAGGATCTGTGCGAGTTCGAAACCACCCTGGACTACAAAAGTGAGCTCAAGGCCAGCCTGAACTGTATACTGAAATGCTGTCTCAAGACGACAAAAACAAAACAAAACTTAACTGAGCTGCACAAGATTGTGTACTTCTCTGTGATTAAGCAAAACATTTTCATTAAAAATACTAATAAAAAATGGGCTAATTAAAAAAAAAATGGGCTAATTCCATATAATTGGAAAGGCAGCTTATGAATCCAGCATTCAGTTATTGTAGGACTCTTTAAGAAACACTACTCTGTTGAACAATATAATAGGGTTTCTCTTCTTAAAAAAAATTATTTTATTTATTTATTTGATATAGGGTCTTGCTGCACAGCTCTGACTTGTAGTGATCCTCCCGTTTTAGCCTCCCCAGCACTGAGATTACAGACATGTGCTACCACACCTGTTTCGGTGGCCAGCTTGCATGTTCCAGGGCCTGCATGGCATGTGGTACTGGGATCTGAACCTAGATCCTTGAGCTTGCCAGGCAGGCATGTAGACCACCAAACTATCTTCACCAGCCCTCTTTTTTTTTTTTTTTTTTATGTGTATATGTATGTATGTATGTATTTGGTTGTTCCAGAGTCTCACTACCCAGCAGGTCAGACTCAGTGATCCTCCTGTTTTTCAGCCTCCCTAGTGCTGGGATTACAGGTGTGCACCACCATGCCCAGACTCTAGCTGGATCAGCTTGTCCTGGGGGCGGGGCTGGCATGCATGTGGTGCTGGGATCAAACTGTGGTACCTGAGCTTTCCTAAGCTTGCCTAAGCAGGTGCTTTAGTCTGCTGAGCTATCTCGCCAGGCCAAGAACAACATTGAGTTGAAATTGTCTATAGTCTGTTTTCTGTTTCTAGTACCACTGGGTAAAAAAGTTAAAAGTCCCACTTTTGGCTGGGGTACTTGATTCCAGTTCAAGGGAAATTAAGTTTTCTGCCTTCTGTGAGGGTAGGGAGAAATGTAAATGAATGTAGTTAAGTCCCTCCAATGGTTTCTTCTTTTTTAAAATTGATTGATTGATTTGGTACAGGGTCTCTGCACAGCTTGGACTCAATGATCCTCCTGTCTCAGCCTCCAGAGTGCTGGGATTACAGGCTTGCACCACTATATCTGGCCTTAATCCTCTGGGTGAAGAGAAATTAAAAAACAGAGCAAGTAAAAAAAAAATTAAAGCATGGCAGCCCGCCAGATAGCTCAGCAGATTAAAGCGCCTACTTAGGCAGATGCAGGGAGAGGCAGATCGATCCCCAGCATGCTGTGTGGCATGTGGTACCAGGGATTGAATAGTGCTCCTGCCCCTACCCCTGGGGCACCGAGCCAGCAATGGAGTCTCGGTGTGGTGATGCACACCTGTAATGCCAGCAATGGGGAGGCAGAAAACAGGAGGATCACTACTAGTCTGAGCTGCATAGTGAGACCTTGCACATACACACACAAAAAAATAATTTTGTGGGGGGCAGTTTGCTCAGGCTGCCTTAAGGGTCTGGTAAGGTTTGTGGAGCAGGGGATCCATACCTGGTCCCCTGCACCTGACTACGTTTGCCCAAGCAGGCACTTAAACAACTGTGCTAAGCCGCAAGCCCCCCCAAAAAAAATAAAAAATGAAGTGTTTTTTGTCATGGAGACATTTCCGACCTGAGATATAATTGTGAAATGAACTATTGTTTGGCAGTCTTTAGGGAGAGGGACAACAATTAAAAACCAGAGCTTAGGGGCTGGGGAGACAGCTCCGTGGCACAAGTGCCTGCCTGGCAATTGCAAGGTCGTGAGTTTGAACCCTGGTCCCGAAAAAACAAAACAAACCAGAGCTTAGCCAAGGTAGAAACTCACATACCTGACAACATACATTGACATGCACATACTTTTAAGATGGACCCAGGGGCCAGTGAGATAGCTCAGTGGTCTGAAGCACCTGCTTAGGCATGCTCAGGCAAGTGTAGGGGACTGTGGTTCACTATCAGGGTGGGCTGAGCTGGCAAAAAAAAAAAAAAAGAAAGAAAAAAAATGGACCTATTGCATTTATTAACTGGGTAGTTCAGGAAAGGTCAGTTCTTCAATGTAGATCAACATAGACCCAGTCTTACAGTGCTCCTGATCATCTCTGGCCAAGACAAGCATATTCGGTTCTAGACTATATGCTTACAGCAGGAATGTATTATCATTCTGGGCCTCAAATGTTTCTAAAACTTTTGTCACATACATTGTCCAGCCTATGATCAACAATAACCAGGCAAATGAAATACACAGCTGGGCATGGTGGCACACACCTGTAGTCCTAGCACTCAAGAGGCTGTGGCAGGCAAGTTCGAGACCAGCCTGGGCTACAAAATGAGTTCAAGCCCAGCCTGAACTATATTGTGAAATTCTGCCTTTTTTTTTTTTTTTTTTTTAATGTATTTGGTACAGGTCCTGACTACCCAACTCAGACTCAGATTGGACTCGTAGTGATCTTCCTGTCTCACTATTCAGCTGAAATCATAGTGATTCTCCTGTTTTCAGCCTCCCCAGCACTGGGATTACAACGGTGCACCACCACACCCAGTCTCATGGGCTCAGTAGGGGGAGGAGGCAAGACCCACATGGCATGTGGTTCTGGGGATCAAACCCAGTCCCTATACTTGCCTAAGCAGGTACTTAGTCTACTGAGCTATCTCACTGGCCCTGTGAAGTCCTGTCTTTTTTTTTTTTTTTTTGAAGTCCTATCTTTAAAAAAAAAAAAAACACAGATGGACCCCAAAAGATTTAAGATATTAAAATCATCTGTTACCAGCCATAAAATAGCATTCACTTTAATTTTAGATAAATTAAAGACAAACACAAAACAATCTGCAGAAAAATACATAATTACTAAAGAGTTCTACAGAAAATTTTAATAGAACTTTTAGAACTAAAAAATATAGTAATGGCTGGGGATATAGCTTAAATGTTCACCTGGCAAGCACAAGGTTCTGAGTTCCATCTCCTATACCAAAAAACAAACAAAAATACAGTAACCAAAATGAGCACCATGAATAAAGGAGTTAAAAGCTGATTGGACAGTTGAAAATGGAGCAATTGTACTAGAAGATAGGAAAAAATTGCCTTCAATATAGTATGGGAGGGGGCCGGCGAGATGGTTCAGTGGTCTAAAGTGCCTGCTTAGGAAAGCTCAGGCAACTGCAGGGACTGCGGTTCAATCCCTGGCACCACATGCTGCGCCAGCCCCACCACCAGGGCAGGCTGAGCCAGCCACAAAATAAATAAATAAACAAAAAACAAGCAAATAAATAAATAAAATTTAAAAAATATATATATATATAGTATGGGAAAAAAGCCCCCAAATTTACAGATTATGATGCCAGGTGGGGTAGTGCAAGCCTGTAACACTGGCTACTTGAGAGGCTAAGTCAGAAAAATTGCAACTTCAAGCCTAGCTTCCACAGTTTACCAAGACCCTGACTTAAAATTTTAAAAATTTAGCTGGGTGTGGTGGCACATACCTGTAATCTCATCACTGGGGAGGCTGAAGTAGGTTTGTTGAGAGTTCAAGATCAACCTGGGCTACAAAATAAACTCAAGGCCATCCTAAACTGCATAGCTAGACCCTGTCTCAAAATAAACAAATTTAATAAAATAACAAATGTTGAGGCTGGGCATGGTGGCGCACACCTATAATCACAGCACTTGGGAGGCTGAGGCAGGAGGATCAGTGCGGAGTTCGAGACCAGCCTGGGCTACAAAAGTGAGCTCAAGGCCAGCCTGAACTGCATAATGAGACCCCCATCTCAAAAAGATAAATAAACAAATAAAATAGAGGCCGGCGAGATGTTTCAGCCATCTTAAAGCGCCTGCTTAAGCAAGCTTAGGCAATCACAGGGACCGAGGTTTGATCCTTGGCACCACAGGCTGCACCAGCCCCACCCCCAGGGCAGGCTGAGCCAGCCATAATATAAATAAAATAACAAATGTTAAAGCATTTGATGTGAAGTGGTATGATTTCCGGAACTTAATCTCAAAAGGGCAGGGAGGATCAGTGAGATAGCTCAGTGAATTAAGCACCTGCTCAGGCAAGTGCAGGGACTGGAGTTCGATCCCAAAACCATGTGCTAGCCCTTCCCCCAGGTGCCCTGAGCAACCGAGTCTGGGTGTGGTAGTGCGCACCTGTAATCCGAGTGCTGGGGAGGCTGAAAACAGGAGGATCACTACGAATCCAAGCTGCATAGTGAGACCCTATACCAAATATATAAAATCAACCAAAAGGCTAGGGAGAAGTCTATGTGCAAAGAGGCAAAATGATAATAATCGGCAGATCAAAATGAATATATATGGATGGTTGTTGAAAGGAAAAGACTGTCCAATATAATTGTTCTTTTTCAAACTTTGTTCTAGGGGGACAACCCACTTGAGCCCCTGTCCTGTCCCTCTGTCAGACAGGATCTTTCTTTCCCCCAATAAATATATTCTGCTCATAGCCTCTGTTTGTTCCTAGAATTCATTATTATTATTATTATTATTATTATTATTATTATTATTTTTAATAAGTAAAAATAAAATTTTGTTCTTCTTGGGTCATGGAGATAGCTCAGTGGCATAAGTGCCTGCCTAGCAAGTGTAAGGTCTCAAGTTCGATCCCTGATACTACAAAAACTATATTCTTTTTGAAAGTTCCTAACTCTGTTAATTGCTTTATGGCTCAGAAATTACTTTCTTGCCCCTATAACAAGAGCTTATGTAAATATGCAGGATGTCTGATTATAACAAGCTCCATGATCATTAATCTGGCCTTGTAACCAATGATCTCACCCTGATGACAAATTAGAGAACTGCCAGGCTGTTCTATTTCGACTTTATAACTCCTGCTTATGCCTCATATAAAAGTGCCAGCCCACAAGCAGGGGGTGCTTGGCTTTGTTGATTGGGAGTGATCCCAGCCAGGACCACCGGTATATGATAAAGCTGTTTGCTGCCTCCAGACTTGCTGGGTGTCATTTCCTGCCTGGACTCAATTTTGCTGGACTCAATTTTACTATCCTATTATTTCAATTTATCTGTAAGTTTGAAGTGTTTTTGAATAAAAGTTTTTGAGGAAAGTGAACTATAAGTTTTTTTAAAAAACAAAGGTCTGGGGGCTGGCGAGATGGTTCAGTGGTCTAAAGCGCCTGCTTAGGAGGGCTCAGGCGACTGCGGGGACTGCAGTTTGATCCCCGGCACCACATGCTGCGCCAGCGCCACCACCAGGGCAGGCTGAGCCAGCCACAAAATGAATAAATAAACAAACAAACACAACAAGCAAACAAATAAGTAAAATTTAAAAAATAAAAAATAAAAAAAAAACAAAGGTCTGGTACATGCATAAAAGCCTGATTGAGTCTAGTGAATACTGTACAAAGTGACCGGAGATACAGCTCTCTGGAATAGTGCCTGCCTGGCAAGTGTGAAGTCATGAGTTCCATTCCCAGCACAAACAAGAGTACAAGCCATAGGTGATGCCACACTCTTGTACTGCCAGTATTGAGTAGGCTGAGGCAAGAGGATTATGTATCCCAGGCCAGCCTGGATTATATAGCTAGACCCTGTCTCAAAGAAAAAGAATCTAAAAGAGCAAAGATACAAGCTAAAGGCAAGAACATAAAGTGGGCAGTGAAAGGGAAGTTATGCTGTAGTTTTGTCTTAGAAAAAGCCATTGTAAAAAAAAAAAAAAAAAAAAAGGAAAAGTCGTTACTAGGGCTGGCCAAATAGCTCAGTGAATTAAAGTGCAGGCGCAGGGGCCAGCGGTGCCATCCCTAGGCCTGCTGTGCCATGCTGGCCCCACCCCCAGGGCTTGCTAAGATGGCACTTGAGACTGGGTGTGGTGGTGCACACCTGTAATCCCAGCTCTTGGGAAGCTGTAAACAGGTGGATCAGCAGGAGTCCAATCTAGTAGTTAGACCCTGAACACCTTCTAGACCCTTCCCTAAAATACAAAAAAAAAAAAAAAAGTCATTGCTTTTGCACATATTTCTCTTGTCATGTCAAGGTTTTTTTTTTTTTTTCTTGTCTTTTTGAGACAGGGTCTCGCTATGCAGTTCAGGCTGGCCTTGAGCTCACTTTTGTAGTTCAGGCTGGTCTTGAACTCACATCTGTCCTCCTGCCTCAGCCTCCCAAGTGCTGGGATTACAGGTGTGCGCACCACACCTGGCCCGGGTTCTGTTGTTGTTGTTTTTTTTAATAGCTTTTAATTTTCCATTCTTTCCCTCCATTTTGCTTTATCTATGTGTTTATTTATTTTGCGGTACCAAGGATAGAACTCAGAATCTTGTATTTGCCAAGCAGGCACTTAGGCCACTGAGCTATTTTCCTCGCCCATTTTCCCTCCATTTTTGGGGGAGGGGGCGGAGGGGGCGACTGGGGATGATGGAACTCAGGACCTTGTACTTGTCAGACAGGCACTTGTGCCCCTGAGCTATTTCCCTAGCCACTCTCCCTCCATTTTGTATATATAGGTATTTGTGATTATTAGCTTTTTCTTTTTTAATTTTATCTTTTTGAGACAGGGTCTCACTATGCAGTTCAGGTTGGCCTTGAGCTCACTTTTGTAGCCCAGGCTGGTCTTGAACTCACATCGATCCTCCTGCCTCAACCTCCCTAGTTTTTGATTTTGTTGTTTTGAGATAGGATCTTGCTATGTATGGTCTGGAACCATACATAGTTGGTCTCGAACTCACAGTGATCCTCCTGTCTCAGCCTCCTGAGTGCTGGGATTATATAGCCACCACACCTGGCTCATAGTAATTAGTTTTACATCATAGTCCATAGGTTCCAAAATATTGAGATAGGCTGGGAAGGGAAATGTCGCGAGGGATGGATGTCATTTGGAGCTTCTGGGCTTAGAAGTGGATATGCTAATTAACAGTACTTTCAGTTGTCTCCCTTTGAAAAGATTGAATCTTTTACTTCTTTCCCACTGAGCACTTTTTATTTATTACTTTTTAAAAAATGAGATCTCAAAAAAAAATGAGATCTGACTAAGTTCGTAGGATGGCCTCAGACTTGTTTATTGAGACAAAGTCTCGCTATATACTATATTTCTGTGAAAATGAGATTTAGGGGCCGGCGAGATGGTTCAGTGGTCTAAAGCGCCTGCTTAGGAGGGCTCAGGCAACTGCGGGGACTGCAGTTCGATCCCCGGCACCACATGCTGCGCCAGCGCCACCACCAGGGCAGGCTGAGCCAGCCACAAAATGAATAAATAAACAAACAAACACAACAAGCAAACAAACAAACAAACAAATAAATAAATAAATAAAATGAGATTTAACTAGAAAATGAGCCCTAGCATGATTTTTCAGGACACTGGCAATACAAGCCCTACCCCCAAAATAAACCTGTTAAGATCAGCCATATAAACACATTTAGTATGTCTGTTGCAGCACAAAGCAGACATGGAATTACAAAGTGATATTAACATTTAATTATATACAACTAATATTATTGATACTAACGCTTAAATAAGTGATAATATAAATTATGATTAGGTATTTATAAATACCAAGCAGGCACCTTAAATAGATGGACTGGAGACTTGTTCCCAAATGGCCAGAGTACAGCTGTAACACACTTGGTGACGAATGGGTTTGGTTGTGTCTAATATGAATGTTTATAAATCAATAGGTTGTGCATTATAGTGGATGTACTTACTGCACTCATATCAAATAAATGTTTTCTCATGTTGGTGCCTGCAATTTTTTGTCCCTTCCGTGAGGACCAACTGTCACCATTTTGTCTCAGAAGCCTTCAGTGAACACTTGATATAAAGGAAACTTTGTGAAGCTGTGAAGCTTCAAGAGGTTGTGACTTGGGCAAAGAATAGGAGAATAGCCAGGCCTGGGCTCTGGTCCACAGCAAGGCGCTGCTCCTGGCTGGGCAGGGCTCTGAGGAAGGGTCTTCTGTCATCTTCCCTTCTCAGGCAGAATGGACCTCTGCAGACCAGGTCTGCAGGAGCAGAGATGCAGTCCTTCAACTGCCCCACCCTGGCCTTCTCAGACTTCATGGGGCCTTGAAGCTGAAGCCCAGTGGGGCAGAAGTTTAGGTCAAATACAGGCTTCAGGGTTCCCCATCACCAGGGTCAGACCTTATTCCAGATAGAGCAGTCCTCAGTCTTTAAATTAAAACATTCAGGAAAACCAAAACATGTGGTAGGAATATAAAATGGTGCAGGCACTAGGAGAAACAATTAGGCAGTTCTTCACAAAGTGAAAAATGAACTGCAGTGTGATTCAGCAATTCTACTTCTGGGTATATCCCGAAGAATTAAGCAGTCTTGAACAGAGTTGTACACATGTACCCATGCTTATAGCATCACCACTCACAATAGCTAAAAGGTAGAAGCAATCCAGGCATCCATCAGAAGACAGATACACAAAATCTGACCTAATTGCACAGAAATTTTTTTTCTTTTTTAAGTGGGAAGTTTATTTAGCTCAGTTTGTAGAAGTTTCAGTTCAGGCTGGCTCCAAGACTGGGTGGCTTCACAGAGGAGAAAGGGTTCCCAATGGTGATGGAAGACAGCAGAAGCAACAAGGGGGCCACACAGATTATTAACCTTAAAAGAGGGGGAATTCTGCCACATGCTATACACAGGACTTTAAGGACTTAGGCTGGTTAAAATAAATCATTCCCAACAAGACAAATGCTATGATGCCACTTATAGGAAGTGGAGTAGTCAGATTCAGATGGAGTAGAATGGGGTTGCCAGGAGGCGGGGAACAAAATGAGGAGATAGTATTTAGTGGGTTTGTTTGGAAAGACATTCTGCAAATGGACAGTGGTGATGGTTGCCAAGTGATGGAAGTATATCTGATGCTGCTGACAGGTACACTTAAAATGGTAGATCCGGGTGGCTGGAGACTCACGTGGAGGAGCCTGTGTCTAGCATGCACAAGACCCTGGGTTCAGACCCTAATACCACAAGACAAATTGAAACTTGGTAGTTTTATGTTATGTGCATCATACCATAATCTTTAAAGATGTATTACCTGCTCAACTTGTGCATCCATATGAAATCCCTTCCCAGAGGCAAGAAATGGGAAGGGGACATCCCAAGGACAGGTAAGGGACAAGAGAGCAAGAAAAGGGCCACTGCAGCCTGAACCTGTGGTAGCAGGAGCTCTGCCCACTTGCCATATCCTGGTCCACTCTCCCCAGCTAGGTTGAGCACCCCCGTGCCTGCAATGGCTGCCCTCATCCTCCATTCAGCCACATGACATTCTAAACTGTTTCCTCCCAGTCTCAAATTCCCCAGCTTCAGCCTTGTAAACAGTGACATTTCTCAGGCTGATACCAACCAGCTTTCCAGCTTCACAGTTGTGCCTTCCTAAGGCCAAGTTCTTGCGTCTCGTGTCGTAACCACTTTTAATCTTCCATGTGGAAGTTAATCAGAGTTATCCCTAACTTTCCCAACTACCCTACAAAGCAGCGTCACCGATTCCAGTGAGAGGTGGAGAAACGGTCTCAGGCAGTCTAGATCGACTCGAGGTGCACACTCCGTACTTTCTTCCTCCCACGTTGGCTGCTCTCGTTCACTTCCAGTCCTCCCTACCTTTGCTTACACCACCCTGTTGGCTCCAGTCATGTGTTCTGGTGTGCCCTGAAATCACTGCCTCAACCCGGGCACCCCTTTCCCCACGCCTTCTGGTTGCATTTTCTTCCTAGCATTCACCAGGCTAGGAATTGTCTCTTCTATATATATCTAATATCCTTTTCTCCACCAGAATGTGAGCCCCGAGACAGCAGGGATCACATTGCCTTGCATCCCCAGTACCTGGGCTATGCCAAGTAGACAGTAGGTGTTCAACAAACAGCTCTCAATGGATGAGTCTACTGGTCAGTGCTGTCCAAGCCCTCTCAGGCAGAGCCTATCCCTCTTGGCATGTGCTTTCAGCCCCCTGGAGCTGGACAAGCTGTTGGTTCCTCACACAAGGCTTGTGGCTATATATCGTCACTCACTCTTGTCTCTCCCAGGGCAGACCCTAGCCACCAGGGCAGGGACTCCTTGACAGACATCTGAACAGTGCCCACATATCCACAATGGACCCTTGATTTGTTCCTGCTTCATTCTCTCCACAGACTGAGAAGCAGGTGGAACCCAGCTGCAGGGAGGGCCTGTCCTTACCATTCCCACTTGGTTTGAGGTTCACCCTGCTGAGCCCACAGCTCTCTGAAACTGGCCCATCTTTGAGGGAGCCTGGAGCAAGGGCACCAGCTGCTTGGCCATTAGCAGCAGCATGTTTTATTGTAACTAGAATCCCCTGGTCATGTGAAGAATAGGAGGACATGGGGGTGGGGAGGTTGACTTCTGCAAATATCCTTGGCAGGTTGTTATTGGAAATCAATGAGGCACATTGTTCCCAAGGGAAGAGAGATGAAGGAAGGAAACAAAGGCTAAGAATCACTGGCCAGTGGCCATAGGTGGACCATGTCCACACCCTGCTTCCCAGTGTCACCCTGCCTGGGCACCCTGCATGGTCATCCCAGGGTTCTATGTAGGGATCTGCATGCGGTCCAGGTCCTGATCCATGATCTGGAGGACATCGTCTAGAATGGAGGGCCCCAGGTCCACGTGCAGGGAAAGCAATGAGCTGGCGTGGGACAGGAAGGGCTCCTCAGCTTCCGACTCTGGGGTCAGCCCATTGTGGGATGAGCCAGCTTCTGGAATCCTCCAGATGTCCATACTTCCTGCCTCTTGTGGGGAAGGCCGTGGGGAAGGCTGGGGTGTCTCTAAGTGTAGGCGAGGGGGCTTGGGTGGAGCTTGAGCTGTGGGCAGGGTGAGGGCTTGTGGCCCACCAATGACAGGGAGGGAGATGGCATTCTTAAGCAGAGGCGATGGCCCATCAGGGAGCTCCTGTCTGCATATGGTGGCGGTCCGGGTGAACTGGAAGGGGAGGTCGAAGCTGCCATCCTCCTCTGGCTCCTCAATGGTTGTTCCTGGTAAGAGGTGAAACTTGCCCTGCAAGAAAGAAATGTCCCCAAACATGTCACTGCCACCGCCGCTGCCAATGTGGATGGTGTGGCGGAAGTCCCCAAGTGGTGGGCTGATCATGTCAGAAGATAGCAAGTCCCGTAGCTTCTCCTTCTTGCCTTTGCGGCTGCTGCGCTTCAGATAGATGGGGACCTTGGTGGACATGGTAATCTCACCAACCAGGCCTGGCTACCCAGCTCACTGTTCACACAGCCTCTGGTTAACACTCTCAACCTGAAACACTGGCTTTGAGCTGGTGGTTTTCAGACACCAAACACTTGCCAGAGCCCTAAAGACTGGAGTGTGAGATGTGACCAAAGTTGGTCCAGGGAATTAGGAAAAGGAACTTCAAAGGCCAACAAAGTCAGGTGTTGAGGTAACAAAAGTTGATTCTCTTCTTAAGATTGAAAGCAGAAAAACTAGAGATCTTGTTGTCAGCAGTGGGCTTTCGTCCTGTCACTGGGATTCTCAACCTGGTCCAGGGCTTCTGAGCTGAAACAAAAGGACAGTGTAAATCAGGAACAGGAGGACAAAAGTCAGAAGCAACTGTCACATTTCTGGTTCGTCTGCATCCATTCTGGGAGACAGTTGGGGATACTGTGTTTGAGGGAAAAGTATTTCCTCAGGGACCCACAGAGTCAGAGTAGAGCTCTGGTGCAGGCCCATTCCATCACGTGGGGGAAGGCTGAGGTCACAAACCAAGGATTGGTTGTAGTGTACCCTACCTCCCTGCCCTCCACTGCACATCCACTGTGCCTCAGGACATGCTAAGTGCCACAGGCTAGGGGACTCCCAAATGGTCTGTCTTAGCATCCCACCCAGGTCTGACATAGGATTGGACAAGCAGCAAGTATTCTGCCAACGGTGATGAATGGCTGCCACCCCCCATGCATTCCAGTAGGTGAGGTCACCTAGGAATTGCCCTTTTCTCTTCTTCTGGGTCAGGACTTATGGGAAAGGGCTGAGCCTAATGTGGTTTCTGGTCCAGCATTTAAATAGATGATGGGATGAGGGCCGGCGAGATGGTTCAGCGGTCTAAAGTGACTGCTTAGGCAAGCTTAGGCAACTGCAGGGACCGTGGTTTGATCGCTGGCACAACATGCTGCGCCAGTCCCACCCCCAGGGCAGACTGTGCCAGCCATAATGTTAAAAAAAAAAAAAAGATGATGGGAGGAGGAGTGTAAAACATGTTTTTTGCACTACCGGGGATTTAATCTAGTGCCTAAGCCTTGAGCTGCCTCCTCAACTTTTTTTTTTTTTTTTTTTTTTTTGTCTTTTTGAGACAGGATCTTGACTGTGCAGTTCAGGCTAGTCTTAAGTTCACTTTGTAGCCCAGGCTGGCCTCAAACTTGCAACAATCCTCCTGCCTCAGCCTCCAAAGTGTTGGGATTATAGGCATGTACCACCATACCCTGCTCAACTCTTTTATTTTGAGAAAGAATCTTGGGACTAGGGAAATAGCTCAGTAGAATAAGTGCTTGCCTGGCAAATGCAAGGGTCTGAGTTCAATCCCCAGTTCCAAGAAAAAAAAAAAAAAATAGGAGAAAGTATCTCATTAAGTTGTTAACTTCCCTTGCTTAACTAAGATGGAGCTTGTGATCCTCCTCAGCCACCCAGGGTGCTAGTGTTGCCACATCCCGCTATTAGTATAAACATTTTTAGCGGGGCCTATGTACTTACCATTTCTCTCAGAGATGCAAACACATCTCTATTAGTTATCACAACCACCTCTGTATCATCCTCACTTAAAAATTAAAGATATTGCTGGATATGGCGGCACATGCCTATAATCTAGGAGGCTGAGGCAGGAGGATCATCACAAGTTCAAGACCAGCCTGGGCTACAGAGTGAGCTCAAGGCCAGCTTGAACTGTACAACAAGACCCTGCCTTAGAAAGACAGTCACTCAAATCAAAGCTAGGGGTATATCTCAGTGGAAGAGCGCTTACCCAGTCTGAGCAAGGCCTTGGGGTTCCCCCCACTTCTCCCACCCTGGGTATCAGACACATTTTGGAGGACTCTCATGAGGCATGACAGTGAGAAACAAAATGCAAAAGCATGGCATAGGTGATGCCATTTATAGACACATGAACCCCTTCCCTTTCCCATCTCCCCGAGTATGAATGTGTAAGTACTTACACACATGGGTCTGTATAGGATTCTTCCTATACACAGGGGAATTGGGAGCCAGCACTGGATTGTATATGGACTATGGCTGGGATGGCGCAGCAGGAAGGATGCATACAGTCACTGACATGGAAGGAAACGTGTCCTCAAAGTGTTCTATAACACGTGGTTCCAGTACTCAAGGTGGTAAAGACTTTTTTCTCAAGCTAGAGTCTTGCTAACTACCCCAGGCTAGCCTCAAACTCAGTAATCTTCCTGCCTCAGCCTTCAGAGTACTAGGATTGAAGGCATGTGCCACCACATCTGGTTTATGAAGATGGTACAAATTCAAGTTGGCTTTTCCTCTTTTGTTCAGATCTTGGCCTTCACACTGAACTACATTCTCACCCAGCTGTTTTATTTATTTATTTAGTTAGTGTTTTTGAGACAGGGTCTCACTGTGCAGTTTAGACTGGCCTTGAGCTCACTTTCATAGCCCAGGCTGGTCTTGAACTCACACTGATCCTCCTGCCTCAGTCTCCCAAGTGCTGGGGTTACAGCTGTGTGCCACCACGCCTGGTGCCTATTTCTTGAAACAGGGTCGGTCTTTGTAGTTCAGCTGTGTTGAATTCACTATGGAGCCCAGGCTGGCCTCGAACTCATCACAATCCTCTTGCCTCAGCCTCCTGAGTGCTCAGATTACAGGTGTGCGCCACTACAACCCTCCTTTATTTTTTATTTTGAGTCTCACTAAATTTACCAAGTTGGGCTCAAATTTTCAGATCAGATTATAGGCATGCACCCCCACACCTGGCTAAACTTCTTAATAAGTGTGCATTATTCATTCACATACCATTTATATAGTGAGGAGAAATAAAGATATTTTAATGTGTACAAATAAACTATGTTAACAAAAAAGGAAATTGTGTAAGTATGCCCCATCTCCTTGGGTGTTTGGAGGGCATGACTGGCCTGATATAGATACATGGGGGTTGAGATGTATAATCAGCATTAAAGGCAAAAAAAGAAACTTGTCCAAGGTCACCAAACAGATGAGGGCAGGGCCAACATTCAAGCCAGATGAGCCCACCCATTCCCACTGCTCCCACCCCAAAGGCTGGGCAGGAGCCAAGCAAAGGAGACATCTGCCAGTTCCTCTCCCTCATTCTCCATCCTGGGTGGGGGAAGGGTGAGCAGAAAGGGCAGGAAGAAGGAAGGAAAATACGTGAAGGGCCAAGTCCCACCCCCACCTCTTGGAAAAGGCTTTGGCTCAGGAAACCCCACCCCAGACCAGACACCCAAGTCAGTCATGGTGAGTCTCTTCCAGGCTAGACATCTTGCTTCTAGAGCACCTGCAGCTTGACAGGACACAAAGGAACTCTCCAGTTGTGCATTCCAGCGAAATTTACAAGGAACTGCAGGGAAAGGAAGCAGTGGGCCTCCTGAGATCTTGGCTTTCCATCACTCATTTAGCCCGTGTCCTCCATGGCCGGGCCATGGCCATGCTAACAAATATCCAATCTGTCCCCCTGTCGAGTGAGATGTCCTGGGATAGCTTTGTATCCTTTTTACTTAGGGACAGTGTGGCTGGTTGGTAGTGTTTGCCCCAGACCGGGACAGGCTGTTCCTCCACCCTATCCTGCTGGAGCCTCAGGACAGCTTGAGTGTTTCCACAGCAAACTGGACTCCCTGACAGCTGTCTCACTCAGAGCCAGATGTACCCGCCCAATTCCAGATGTGGGGAGAACCAAGGCTAAGGGGAAGGGTGGAGCCAGCATCAGTGGCCCAGGGGAAAGTTGGGAATTACAGCTAGTAAGCCCAAAGTATTCAGATTTGGCAACCACAGACCCCAGCTTCAGCGCACCATGCAATTTCCCTTGTCAATGCGGCCAGCCACATGGCCCTGGGTGTCATTACTGCTCTGTACAGCGCCTAGGGCTGAACCTCAGAGATGCTAGGGAACTTTGCACGATCCTCCAACTAATAAAGCAGGAACTGGTACCCAGCCTGGTTCATGCAGGTCCAAGGTAGTATACCTGGACAACCAGTAATGTGGTTGAGCCAGGAAAGAAAACACTGGGTCCCCTCCCCAATAATTTGCTGGTGTCAAGGGGAGAAGGTGAGCTCTCATTGAGACAAAACTACGTGGGGGGCAAGAGAAGTGGCTCCCAGCAACAGGGAGAGAAGCAGATGGGAACCATCCTAACTGCCCTGGAAAGGAGCCCTGGGCCTCCCCTAAGGAGCGACTTCCTGGAAGCTGTGCCGCTCCCGCTCTGGGGAACACCACTTCCCTCCTGCAATGTGCAATCAGGAGACCAGCTTTGAATCCAGGTCCACTTGGGACTCTGTGACTTTGGCCAAGGCATTTCTCTGGGTCTCTCCTCCCTCCCATAAAGCCGCCCCCAGAGGACAGCTGGCGACTCCACTGCTGTACCTCCAGTGTGTGCACCTAGCCACACTGGCAGCAGTCCCAGGCGTTCGTGTCAAATGGACATTCACCAGGTACCTCCAGGTACATTGCTTCTCTGGGGTAGTATATCCAACGAAACCAGAAGGAAGCCGCCCTCCTTGGCGCCAGGCGCCCGCCTTGTTCTGCCTGTCCACGTGCTACCTGTTGGGGCAGCTCTGCTGCCGCGGGGTCTCCCACGGTCAGGACGCGGAGGGCTCCTGGCCCTTCAGCCGCTAGGTGGCGTGCGCTCCCGCTATCGCCCTACGTCCCGGAGGAGCTCAGAGCGCACCCAAGGCTCCAGGCAGGCCCCCCTCCAGGAGCGGCGCGTCCCAGTACCAGATGAAGATCGTCCAAGGGATCTTTTCCCTTGTGAATTACCGATGGCACAACCAAAAAAATCAGTGGAAAGGGGGCTACGGTGAACCCTGTCACTATCTTTAGGCTCAGGGAGGAGTCTCCGCATGCTTCCCGGGTTGGGCGATGTCCGAGTGTCCGCTCGGCGCAGGGCCAGAGCTCGGGCGTGCCCTCCCTCCCCCCGTCCGGCTCCTCAGCCCAGCTCGGGTTCCGGCGCCCACCCCTCCCCATTCCCTGCTTTGGCGCAGCCCAGCCCAGATCCGTTTCAGGACACTGCAGCCACCGCTAAAGATAGGAGGTCACCTCACTACCAGCTAAAAATACGGCCCCCAGCCAGGCTGGCACACTGCGTGGCGGGACAACGCTCCCAGCTCCCGGGCATGGGGCAGGGACGCGGGCATGGAATACAGGGCCGATTCTGGAGCTCGGGGTTGGGAAGCACAGAGGGCCGCAGGCCGTGGGGGTCACGGGCGGGACTGCATAGATCCAGGCAGGTAGGTTCCCCACGTAGCCCGAGGCGCCCGCGAATGGATATCCGCCAAGGTGAGACTGGCCAGCGCGCAAGCTGGAACTGATCGCCCCTGAGGTGGGCTCCTCTGGGGACCCCGTGGAGCCACAAGCAGGCTGAAGAATCTCAGCCTAAACTTACCGTAAAGCTCGCAGACGACCAACCAGCAGACGCAGAAGCTCAGAGGCAGAACAGCGCGGCAGTGGGACGCGACCCGGGCTGTGAACTTACATTGCGGACCTAGGCCTTGAAGCCCCGCCCCTGCCCCGCGGAGCCAATGGAGGAGCCGCCCCTCCCGGGCATCGCCCACCGCCCCGCCCCCGGACACGCCCAGGCTCCTTTTTGCGGTGGCTTACATCGCTCGAAGATCAGTCTCGGTTCCCGGTGACCTCGGGATATCGCGGTCTGGCCACAGGAAGGACTCTGAGGACTCCAGCAGTGGGAGTCAGAACCACAACCTTCAGCTCTAGAGGAGCCTGGGAGCAGCAGCCAGAACACCGAATTCTTTTTTTTTTTTTTTTTTTCCGGGGGGTCTGGGGTTCAAATTTGCATTTGCCAGGCAGGCACTTGTGCTACGGAGCTATCTTCCCAGCCCCAGAACACTGAATTCTTTACAATTAAATAACCATCATTGGACCAGGTCCTGCCCTTAAAGGACTCGATCGATGAAGGGCCCACATGAGTATATTCAGTGACTACTCTGGGAATGAATAAAACTGTAGAAGCGCCTATATTAAAAATCTTACAAATTCAGTTCTTTGGAGAGCTCACACTCTTCCTCAGGGTGGGGTGGGGGGCTGAGCATGTAAGTTTTTGCCATGAAGCTAGTAGGCGCCTTCTGGACAGTGTGGGGCTCCTGCTCAGACTCATTTTTTTTTTTTTTTTGCCTGACCAGAGTTCGAACTCAGGACCTTGCACTTGCCAGGCAAGCACTTGTGCCATGGAGCTATCTCCCCAGCCCCTCAGACTCATTCTTGCCAGCAGTCACACAGTACCAGGGATCCAAGTGCAGTGTGCCACCCCCGCTCAGGTGGCTAAGAACTAAAAAGAGTGAGGCAGAGGAAGCCATGGATACTGATGGGGCCAAGGGTTTTCATTTCCCAGAGCATGATGACTGTCAGCTTACAATGTAGAGTTGTGGGTGTAGGCCTGCATTTGATCCCCAGTAACTTCTCCCTAAAGAATGTAGGTGCCAAAAATAAATACATAAATAAAATAAAATAAACAGTACAGTGTGACCAGGATGCTTGGTTCCATGTTGCAGAGTCTGCTGGGAAGCAGGTCTTAGAAAAGATCCTACAAGAGGGAAGGATGCTGAAGTGAGGGAGATGTCACCCAAACCAGAGGGGCGACAAGGATGGGAAAAAGGATCAAGCTAGCACAACGATGCCTCCCCCCAAGATGTCCATATTGTGATCTTCAGACCTGTGAATGTTTTGTTACATGGAAAAATGGATTCAGGATTGCTGTTGTAGTTACAATCTGGTCAGAGATTATCCTGAAGCATCTGGATGGGCCCAATGTGTTATTCTAAAAGTAGAAGAGGAGCCAGGCACAGTGGTGCATATCTGTATTTTACCCTACTACCCAGGAGGCTGAAGCAAGAGGACAAGGTGAGTCCAGTAACTTTGTGACTTAGCTAGACCCTGTCTCAAAGCAAAAAAAAATAAAGGGCTAAGGATGCAGTTTAGTGCAAAGGCATCTTTGCACCTCTTAAGAGGTGGAGGGAGAGAAAGTGAGAGAGATATGTTTTGGAAAGCTCCAGAGAGAAAAGATTGTGCTCTTGTCTTTAGAGATGGAGGGAGGAGTCACAGGTCAAAGAATCCCAGTATCTTCTCTAAACTGGACCAAATCAGGAAGTAGAATCTCCCCTAAGCCTCCAGAAGGAACATAGCCCTGCCGACACCTTGATTTTTACCCAGTGTGACCTCCGTTGATCTTCTGACGATGAATTTGTGTCACTTTATTTTTTTCTATTTTTTAAGATTTTTTAAAACATTACAATTTAAACTATGTATGTATGTATGTATGTATGTATGTATGTATGTATGCATGCTATGGTCAGCTCATTCTGCCCTGGGGTTGGGGCTGGCGCAGCATGTGGTGCAGCGTATCAAACCTTGTGGTTGCCTAAGCTTGCCTAAGCAGGTGCTTTAGACCACTGAGCCATCTCGCCGGCCCAGTGTTGTTTTAAACCACCAAGTTTATGTTAATTTGTTCCAGCAGCAATGGGAAATGAATGCAAGGAAGTTATTTCAGATTTTTAATCTTGAATCTGCCCTATTCCACCCCACAGCTCTCCCGGGAGGACTGATCAGGTAACTTCTGCCTGGCCTTATTTGACTTCTGGGAAACCGAGGCCTGAACAGTCCAGGGAGAGGGGATGATGACCCTGGGCCAAGTTGTGGGGGCTGGGGGAGGTGCTCCAATTGTATTGCATCCCCTGCAATCAATCACCACTGACCAAACTACCCCCACGTTGTCTCCCTAAGCCTTCTTCCTGTCACTCCTGTCTCTGAACCTCCACAGGTCCTCCTGAAGCCTTGGCGAGGTGGCCAGAGTCCAACTCATTATCCTCATTTTATAAAGGTGGAAACTGAGGCTCCAGGCACTGACAAGAATGTGCTCAGCTGAAAGTGGCATGCATGAGGGCCCCAGGTCCCCTCCTTTTACATCATCCTCACTTAGCTGTTGTCATCTCTGCACCCCTCCCCAATAGCAAACTGGGAAAAGGTGGGAGCCTCGGCCCATGCCAGGTCCTGATCTGGCTCTCCTGAAGGCCCGCTGTGTGGCCGTAGGTGGACAACCTTTCCTTTCTGAGCCACCTTGCTTACAAAAGCAGGTATAGCATCGTGTCACCTGAGTCCTGGGCAAGACAAGGATCTTCCATGCACTTTATTAATGGGAACACAAGGTCTCACCAGCAGTGTGGTTCATGAAACATTGCAACAGGAGCCCCAGGGACAGAGGCCTGGCCTTGCTGCCTGACCTAGAATGAGTCTAATGAAGTCACCTGAGCCCGCAGAAGTGAGATGAAGCCCTACCCTTGTCCTCAGGAACTTGACAGAGTCCTTGGGGTCAGGAACGACATTCAGAGCTAGTGACAACACTGAAAGTCACAGGGATGGAAGGCTGGAGAGGCATAGGCTTCTGGCCAAGGCCACACAACTGGGAACCACCTGGAGCTCAGAGGTTCTGGTGGGTGAGTAATAGGGGCTCCTGTGGGGTCGACAGCTGCAGGGCCCACAAGCCTGGCCACACTACTGCTTTCCTTCCCAGGTCTAGCTCCATGGACAGGACTCCATCCCAGGACTAGAACTGCCATCTGCACCCTGGGTACTATTTTTAGTGCCCTGGCTATAACAATGTTCTGCCCAGTGCCAGACCTGCTTGCTACTGGGACTGCGCTTGCCGTCAGCCACCCATCATCTGCGGCTGGCACTGACCGAGCCCACGTCTGGGAGTGGTTCAGGCGTGGCCTAGGCTCTGCCCTTAGCAAATGCTCACTTCCTTCTCGCCATTCCCACACAAGTTGTCGAGTTGTCACTTGGCAGGGCCACTGGGTCCCTGGGGAGGCTCTGCTGAGTGTCTGGGAGCTTTGTACGTACATCAGCATGGCTGTGGGAGCCCTGCAGCAAAGCATTTATGAAATGGGGTTTCAGTTACTACAACTGGCTTTTTTTTAAAACTGCAAATGGAACCCAAGGCCTTCACATTGAACTACACAACCAACCCTTTTCATTTTTTTTTAAATTTTAAGACAGGGTCTGGCTAAACCACTAAAATTGGCAGGCTGGGGCAACTTGGGATCTTATTGCCTCTGCCACCAAGAATGCTGATATTACAGTCACGTACCACCACTCCCAGCTTACAACTAGATATCCTGAGACTGGTTGGCCTGCATTTCTGACCCCAAAAAACACCCAGACAAGGGTTCCCCTCAACCTGGATGCATGTTGGGGTCTGATGCCTCAGCTAGGACCTGCATTGTCCCCCTAGAACAGCTCCTGAACACCCTGGTACCTGAGGTGCCAGATCCAGAAGGGAACTGGGAAAGATAGGGAAGGCCAGGTTACAAAAACACCAGAGGGGGTGTTTGGCTTCTCTGTCCTCAGCCTGGGATCTCCTGGCCCTGGGATGGGCCCCCAGCTCCCTCCTCCACTCTGATCACCACATGGGGCCTGACTCAGCCTTTCCTTCCCTTTGGCCCCTTCTTCCTGGAAATTGCCCTTGTCAGTGGCCAGAGCAGCTAAGGGCCCTGGGGACTGGGATGGAAACCCTCTCTGCCAAGGCTGGCTGGAAGGGAGAGAAAGCAGGGCAGCCCCCTCCTCACTAGGGATTGCAGCCGCTCTCCTCTATCTGCTAGCTTCCTGGGGATGTGGACCCTGGGCAGCAGATGGGATGATGGGGATCTGGGAACAGAGTCACAGGGGAAGCATGGTGATCTAAGGGAGGCCCCGAGGAAAGATATCGTTCTCTGGGGGAGCCCCATTCATACCCCCCCAACACCAAGTGGGATCACAGGAGGCACTGAGCTGGTAGTAGCCCCAGAATCCCAGGCAGAGTGAGGCTTGTAGGGCCCATGGCCTAAGGCCACCGCAGGTCTGAATGGATTCTTCCTTGATTGTTTCTTGTTTCCTTCCTCCTCCAGGGTTCAGCCAACTCCAGCCCTGCCCTCTTGTGAAAGGCTCATGTAAGGCGGGGATTGAGGATTGGTGACCCCCTCCTGTGAGCCTGGCCTGCCACCTCTGCCTCACTGCTCTGTGGGAGCTGTGTGGCAACGCCTTGATGGGGGACTTTCCTTTAGGTTCAGAGCTTGGCTTCTGGCCCAGTGACACAGGGATTTCCAGAGTGGTGACAGCCCGGTCCTAGCAGGAACTGGCTGAGGCACTTCCTCCCACTGGCCTTTGGGAATAGCTGTCATCTGGCCTAAGGAATCCATTGTGGGATCATCTTAGACACTTCCCACGCCTTCATGTTATCTTGTCCTTATTCTAAAAACCCATCCACCTAGGACCAGGCTGTACCAGAGATGATGCAGCTGGTCATACTCAGCCAGACAACCCCTTGACAAGCAGCCAATTCTAAATCAGCACAAGTATGCCATCTTGAGGTCCCCAAGTCCCCCAGGACAGTGGTTATCTCAGCAGAGGCCCAGTTAGTAACTGGGAATTGAGTGAGGAGTCAAGACAACACCCACAGAAGGAGATTTCCTGCCCTGGGAAAACAGGTAGGGGATTTGGAAGGGCTTCAGCAGAAGTCAACAAGGTGAGCAGGGTATAAGCAGATGAGTAGGAGTTTGCAGAAAAGAGAAAGGGAAGGACATTCCAGGGGCATGGGGCAGAGGGCTGGAGAAGGCAAGACCAGGAGGATTCAAGGAAATACATGGTGTGATCAGGAAAGAAAAGCAGTAGACTAGAGATGCCGGTTAATCTTGTCAGTTTGACTAGACGAAGAGCCCCCTGCAGTGCTTGGATCATGGAAGTGCTACAGATGCTGCTGGGTTGATCCTGTGATGTTCACAGCTGATTGTGTGGGCAGGAGCTGGGGCCCTGCCGGCTGCTGGAGGAAGTCACTGAGTGTCTGTGGAAGGTGGAGAGCTTACCTACCATCTTCCCTGTACTCTGCATCAGCTCACTACATCCTGAGAAGTTTGCTCCACCAGGACCTTGTGCCATCATGGTCCTGCCTTGGGGACTTGGTCATGGACTGGCCTCACTGAAACCATGAGCCAAAATAAAGCTGTTCTCCTTTCATGGTGGGTGTTGGCGATTTTGTCCTTCTAGCTGCCCAATGCCAAGGAGAAGAGAGCAGTTCACCTAGCATCCAGTGTGGCCAACCCTGTCCCCAAAATCTAAAAGTGAGTTTGATGTCTAGGCTTAGTCAAACTGAGACAAGAGGTGACACAGATATGGGGCATATATGTGACATCAATCAGCCTGGGGACTTGATGGGGCTATTGGGCTGCAAATGTCAAAATGCCAGCCTGAGTGCTGGTGGTCACCTCTGCCATCTGAAGGAAGAGCCTGCCATAGAATAAAGCCTACACAGAGAAAGGCAGAATCAAAAGAATGGATCTCAAGCCGGGGAGATAGTTCAGTGTTACAGAGCCTGCCTATAAGCAGAAGGTCCTAAGTTTCATTTCTGGTATTAAAAAAATAAATGAATTCATCTCAAACATATTGCTTGTACTCTTGGATCTGGCCATTCCTGAAGCAGCCTCCATCTTTTTCTTTGAGACAGGGTTTGCTTATAAAGTCCAGGCTGATTTTGAACTCGCATGCAGCTCAAGCTGGCCTGGAACTTGAGGAAATCCTAAATTATTTTGGGGGGATAAAGTAATTCCCCCGTTTAAAAATTTTATTTATTTATTTATTTGTTTGTTTGTTTTGCGTGACCAGGGTTTGAACTCACAATTTTGCACTTGCCCGGCAGGCACTTGTGCCACGGAGCTATCTCCCTGACCCCCTTTTTTGTCTTTGTAAGACAGGGTCTTCTATGCAAGTCAGGCTGGCCTTGAGCTGCTCATTTTGTAGTCCAGGCTGGTCTTGAACTCACAACAATCCTCCTGCATTAGCCTCCTGAATGCTGCAATTATAGGCATGTGCTACTGAAGCTGACTTGAGTTAATGCTTTTTTTTTGGTGGGGGGTGGGGACGGACTGAGGATTGAACTGAGGCCCTCGCACTTGCCAGGCAAGCACTTATTCTACTGAGCTATCTCCTCAGCCCCAGTAATGCTTTTATATGGTTCAAAATTCAGATATATTCCAGGGTTGTGGCACACATGTAATCCCAGCATTCAGGAGGCTGACGTAGAAGGATTGCCACAAGTTCAAGGCCAGCCTGAACTGAGGTAGATAGTGAAAGTCTGTTTCAAAGAAAAACATGTATAGGCTGGCGGTTTAGCTCAGTGTCATAGCATCTGCTTGGCAAGCATGAGATCTTGAGTTCAATTCCCAGTACCGTTCCTCTCAAAAAAGAAAATAGATGGACTGGGGAAATAGCTCAGTAGGATAAGTGCTTGCCTGGCAAGCACTAAGGGCCTAAGTTCAATCCCCAGTTCCGTTAAAAAAGGAAAAGAAAAGAAAAATAGAAGTTATAATAGGCCAAAAATTTCCTCATCATCCCTGCCCCTAGACACCTACTTTCTAAGTTGAGGTTTTGCCCCACTGCTAGAGCTGTTTCTTGCAGACAAGAAAGCTTTCTCCATCTTTTTACACAAATGACAATTATTTCAACAAGAGCCTCAAAATCCTGAAAGCCCAAGGGGAGCTGGGAGAGGGCAGAACTTGAATGCTTGAGTCAAAATAACCCCCACTCCCTTTTTTTTTTCCTCTGTATGGTGCTGGGCATCAAACCTCTTGTGCATAATAGGCAAGCGCTCGGCTACACTTCCAGTCCTTTAAAAAAAACTTGAGGAAGGAAAACAAAACAAGACAAAACAAAACTTGAGGAAGAATCTCCCTAAATTGCACAGGCAGGGCTCAAACTTTTTTTTTTTTAATTTAATTTTTTTTTTTAAACCTCATTTATTTGTTATGGCCGGCTCAGCCTGCCCTGGGGGTGGGGCTGAAGCAGCATGTGGTGCCAATAGAGCTGGGGATCGAGTCCTGGTTCCTGTGGTTGCCTAAACTTTCCTAGGCAGGTGCTTTAGACCGCTGAGCCGTCTCGCTAGCCCTGGGCTCAAACTTTTGATCTTCCTACCTCAGCCTCCCAGAGGACTGGCATTAACATAAATTCCCACTTAAACCACCTGCCTCAACCATTTTCTTTATAATCTGCCAGCCTGTGGTAACGCATTATTAGCAACAGAAATGAACTGGAGCTGCTCTACACCAGTGTGGAGCCATGCTCACTTTCATTTTCCTAGCTGCGTTGTACTCCGGCATGAGAGTGGCTCTGGGCCAGGAAAGGAAGCATCTACCTGCTGCTGAGGGTGTCCCAGCCTCACTACGAGTGGGGCAGATGCTGTTGTACAGGTTTATGGAGAAGATTTCAAACATGAATGAGGGAAGACCTGACAAATCCTCTGTGACACTCCCCTCTCCTGACCCTGAGACCTTCATCCCCATCCTCAGTGACAGCCATCAACAGGAATGTTGTAAGTGGCTGCACATTAGAAGGGGCCTTACATCCTCCGGGGGATACTGGGCCCTATGGAGAGCTTGCTGGGAGTCAGGAATGACGGGGCTTTTCTCCCTGAGAAGTGCTGCCCTGGAGCCCTGCTTCAGGTGGCAGAACAAGCAAGTGGAGCCCAGTGCGAACAGCACAGCAGAGTGGAGACCTTTGCTTAGATTTTCCCACAATTGCTGTGTGTGGAAGCTGCTTCTTGGTGCTCATGGCCGGGGCCTTGGGCCAGGGCACTGGGTTTCCCTGGAGGTGAAATGCTTCTGACCCTGGGGCCATCTGGGAGCTATGAGTGGGCAGCTTAGCTGGACCTGGTGTCAGGCGGGAAGCAGTGTGCAGGGAGCAGTGTGTGGGGTCATGAAGGTCATGGGCAGCAGCTGTCCCAGAGACCCGCAAGACCCCCAGCTATATCAGCTGTGCTCTGGGCAGGAGAAGCCTGGAGCCCAGGAGGGGTGAGCCTGGACGGGGGAATTTGGAGCTGGCTAAGGGTACTCAGGCATGGCCAGGGTCCACTCTGAGGAGCAGGGCTGGGCCTGGCTGCTTAGGGACACAGGACCCAGGATGAAGGGTAGGAGATACTCAATATGTGGTCTATATTGGGGGTAGAGAAAGTTAACTTTAGTGGCAGTTTTGTTTTGTTTTCTGTTTTTTTTCCCCCCTCCCCGTTTTCTCGTTTCTTTTTTCTTTTCTTTTCTTTTTTTTTTTAAATTTTATTTATTTATTTGTTTGCTTGTTGTGTTTGTTTATTTCTTTCTTTATTTTGTGGCTGGCCCAGCCTGCCTTGGTGGTGGGGCTGGCGCAGTATGTGGTACCGGGGATCGAACCGCAGTCCCTGCAGTTGCCTGAGCTTTCCTAAGCAGGCGCTTTAGACCACTGAACCATCTCACTGGCCCCGTTCCTTTTTTCTTTACAGCAGTACTAGGGATTGAACTTAGGACCCTGCACTTGCCAGGTAAGTGCTTATTCTATTGCGCTATCTCCCCAGCCCCTGATCGATCTATCTATCTTTCTTTCTTTTCTTTTCTTTCTTTCTTTCTTTCTTTCTTTCTTTCTTTCTTTCTTTCTTTCTCTCTTTCTCTAGAATTAATGCTAACATAATTTATTTTTGTTTGGTTTACTCAGATAGGATCTTACTATGTAGTTCATAGGCTGTGCTTGAATTTACTATGTAGCTCAGACTGGCCTGAAACTCATGGTGATCCTTCTGCCTCAGCTTCCCAAGTGCTGGGATGATAGGTGTGCACTATCACACCGGGTTTTCAGCAGAGTTCAGATGCCAGAACTGGCTGCTGACCCACTCCCCATCTCCTGGCTCTTCACATGCTGGTTTAGTCCAGATTTGGTAGGTTTCCCCTCATGGTGATAAAATGGCTTCAGTAGCTCCACCCTCACAACCGTGTCTTTTCTATTAGCCATTAAAGAAACCTGAGTCACTGTTTGGAATGACGTAGGTTATGCCCATTCCTGAGCAGTCGCTGAAGCCAGGAGATGCAATGTACTGTTTGGCTTAGGCAAAGGAGAAAAGAAGAAAGGTGTGTTACTCCAATAGGAAAATTGGGGTGCTAGCTCTGTAGGAAAAGAAAGTAGGTGCTGGGTGGCTCAGGTCACTGACATTGTGTGAAGTGTCTTATCCATCATTGGAGTCCTCCCCTCCTCTAAGCCTTGGACTTCCTGGAGTGGTGGGATCCAGACCCCACTCTAGAGGCCACCTGGTCTTCAAGCAAGGTCCTAGGCCTGCCGCTCTCCTTGCCCCCTCGTCCTTGGAGAAAAAGTATAGTTAGTGGAGTTAGTTGTATAATATTATGAACATTCTAAAAATTCACCAAAGTAAATACTTTAAATTGGCAAAGTTTAAACTGGGAATGCTGGTGCATACCTGTAATCCCAGCACTCTGGGAGGCTGTGGCAGGACCAGGCTCATCCTGAACAATTCAGAGACTTAGTAAGACCTTATCTCAAAAAGTGAACAAACAAAAATAAAACAAAACAAAAAATAGGCTGTGAATATAGCTCAATGCAAAGGTCATGGGTTCAATTCCCATTATTGGGAAAAAATTAAAAAGGTGAAGTTTATATTATATCTCAACAATTTTTAAAATGTTAACACCCTACTCCACCCCACCCCATCCCACCCACTAGACAAACCCCTTCGTAAGGAGTTAGAAGTTCCCAGGTGGTAGGCCTCAAATGTACAGGCAGGAGAGCCCTCAGGTGGCTCAGCCTCAGGCCAGGCCCAGGGTCAGCCAAAAGGAAATGCACATCAAACAAAGAGAGAAATGAGCCCAAATAGCTATTCCCAGTGATGGGGAAAGGAAGTGGCAAGGCAGAATGACCCTAGGTCAAGTGAAAGGAAGCACTGAACTCAGGGCGACTGTGGAAGGCAAGGCAGGATGGAGGGGTCTGAGGAGAGCGGAGCCCACTGGCCCTGGCTCTGGGTGCAGCTCCACCTCTGATCCCGCAGCTTTAGTTTACTGGTTTGCAGACACAGGGCTGTGAAGGGTTTTCATTCCTGAGAAGGGCTTGACTCCCACAAGGTAGCCATCTAAGGGGCTGAGGAAGGGCAGCATAGCTTCCCTGGGGCACCAGGAGGCCCTGGTAGGACGTCTCATCCACCAAGCCCTTGAGTTTGTATATCAGAGCCTCAGGCCTGACCAGACTTGTGGGCGACACCACGCCAGAGGGCTGTGAAGCAGAAGGGGCCGGGCGAGTTCGCACCCTCCTAGATCTTCATTCTAATACCCTTGTGCAGGCCCCAAGATGACAGTCACTTCAGGAAACTGGTGACACAGCTGAATGGGATCTAGGGACAGTCAGCTGGCAGCTGGTTGGCACTGACTTCCTGACAAGAACAAAAAGGAACCATCTGGTGGCACAGGCGTGTCTGCCAGACCTGTCTGCTCTCCCCTCTGGATGTGTATCCTGCTCTTTCTGTTTGAATTTTAGATGCCTGCTTTGGGCCTCCTGGAGCCTTTCCAGCAGTCACATGACTGTATCCAGGCAACAGCCCTCAGCTCCCATTCATGCTGCATGCAGAATGACAGGGAGTGAAGTTCTCTTCCTTCATTGCTCCCCACCTCCCTGTGCCCCATCTGCCAATGTCCAAGATCACCCACAGCTATGGGTCCTGAGTAAGAGGTGGGCTCTGTACCTTGTAAGGGGGTGCAAGGTGTTACCATTCCCCACAGGGCATCTGCAGAAGTGCCAGGACCATTGCCAAGGGCTGTGGTTCCCCACAAGAGCAGCAAGTGGCTTCCCCGATAAGGGCTGCAGGATGCTGGATCAGACAGCGTGTATCGTGGCTGGAGGCCTGGACGCTAATCTTCCCAGGCCTGGGTTTTCCAAAGCAGGGAGGGGCAGTTTTCTAGCTGGCTTTTGCCCTGGTAGAAACAGTGCTTCCGAGCTGGGGCTGCAGGGCTGGGCCCCAAACATGCCTCCCTTGGAGGCTGACAAGTCCCACTACGCTAGGAGCCATGGCTGCCTCATGTGGGGAGATCTGCTGCCCAAGTTGGGACTTGTTCTAAACCCTTCCCTCAAAGGAGGCACCCTTAAAACTAACTAAACAAAACAGCAGCTCCTTGTGCTCAAAGGGAGCTGTTTTAAAATGGCCCGGCCAGATCTGTGTCCTGATTCTATTTCCCGGATGGAGAGGAGGTGGGAAGCAAAGGCTGGCACTGGTAGGTTACCTATTTATCCAAGTCAAGGCACAGGCATCAGTAGCGTTACTCCCTCACACACTTCCCTGGTGCCTCCGTGGAGGCTTTCAGGCCTGGGCTCTGGCATTTGGAGTGGAGCAGCCTGCAGTTTAGGACAGAAACCCATCCTTCTTTACCCACTGGCACCCTTCCCCAGATGCCAGGGGACACAAGAAGGTGCTGGGACCCTGGAGGCCCTGCTTTCCTCTTAATATTCTGGGCTAGATGAGAGCCCTGTGCTACCACATGGCTTGGCAAAGTGCTTGCCATCAGGCTTCCATCTTTGGAATGGCTCAGGAAGGTCACCTCACACAGATGGAGGGGTCAGCCTGGGACAATGGCATGCAAATGAGGCTGCACGGGGAGGCCCAGGCCTGAGGCCAGCTGCTCACTCTGCAGCGCTGGGCTCCGTGCTCCACACCCTGGCCAAGGGGTCTCAGGGTGGGGCTGGACAAAAACCCAGTGTGACCAGCACTCTGCCTTGGATGGACACAGGTCAAGTAGGCAACATTTTTTTGGCCACAACCAGGAAAAGGAAAATGGGAGAAAAATGAAACTCAGCAGTTATACTCAGATTTATTTTTACTTCACCAAAAGTTCTTTGTGTGTTTGAACCACATAGGAAATCAAAAAGCCTTCCTGCCTTTTCCAAAGCCAGTTTACTTCTGAGCCCTGAGCATGGATCCTGAGGCAGGAGCTTCCTTCTGGAGAAGCCTGAGCTGAGCCAGGGCTGCACTGCACACCTCACTACAGGGCCCACAGCCCCATCCTCACAGCCGGCTCCTCCTCTGAGGGTCCTATGTAAGGGGTTGCGGAGGTCCACACCTGGGCTCCCAGGGACAGGAAAGGCAGAAGACTCAAATCCTGACCACCTGCACAGCAACACACGGACTCCGCCTTTCCTCTCCATCCCCAGGTGGCCTCCTGAGGTAGAGGCGGCCAAAGGTACCGCCCACCTGCCCTTTGGCGAGGCGCCCGGGGTTCACACAGACACAGCCAAGGATGTCCTAGGAGGAAAGAGATTGGGACATGTACAGCGGTCTGATTGACAGTGGAGGAAGCATCCAATGCTTAGACCCCAAAGAGAGTTTTATAAAGAGGAAGCAAAAGGAACAAATACATGTGCAAGCAAGACTCAGTTCCTGCTGAGTCTCTGAGACAGAGGAAGGAATGAGGTGACCTGGCAGGATGACAATGTGCTCTCATACTTGCAGGCAAACCCAAACCAGCTGTTTCTTGTGTTCCTGGCTCTGGAGGCCAGTTTGGAAGAGGACTAGCCTGGGAGGATTCCCTGCAAGGGGCTGGGGAGGCAGAGACCCAGAGACTGGGACAAACCAAGGGCCTCTCTGCGCACTCCTGGCTAAGCGTGACTCAGACGGCAAGGAGGGCCAGTAGGGATGTACACAAAACATTCCCAAGCCTTTTCTCTTTCCATCTGGTCTCCTGAGCTTGTTGGTGGGGCGGGGACAGTGCTTACGCAAGCTGGATTTCACCAGTTTCACTGACTGGTCCTATTGCCTCCCCAGAAACAATGAAGCCCCAATGCTGGGCCTCCTAGGCCACTATCTCTACCTACTGAGTGGTGGGTGACCAAGAAAGCAAAAATTAAAGACTGGATCTGGTGTCTCTTGGAGAAAGCAGTTTAAATCTACCTTTACAAAGTACTTCAGCTCTGAGGGGATTATGAAGACATCCGGGGTGACTGGCAGCTGTGCATAGGCATAGAAGTTCTCATAGTCAATGGCCATGTCCTCCTGGGGAGGATAGAGGGGGTAGTAGCTGTGGAGAGGAGAGAAGCAGTCAGCAGGAGTGGGTTCCAGGACCCCAGCCCCAGCCAGTCTCCCTGCCCCTCCTACTCTCAGACCAGCCTTTGCCTGTGTTGGGTGGGGACAGAACACAGGCTTGTCACAGGGTCAAGTTCCCTGGTATAAGGTTCTGATGGCCAAGTCTATCACAGCTCCATGACCCCTAAGCACTTTTTTTCGGCCAGTGGCCCAGCAAATGAGCTCACCTCCTCTGTGTCAGGATGTGCTTGAGGATTCGGCTGAATCTGTCGGAAATCCCGGAAGAACTGGGAAAGGAAGGACAGTGTGAACTGGGTCCAGAGCCCTGTTCTCTGGCCTGAGAATTCAGTAAACTAGAGTGAAGTAGCCAAGACCACACCGACAGGAGAGCACCTCTGTAGCAGCCTGGAGATCCAGTCACAGGCAGCTGCTTGCCCCACATCAAAGGGTAACAACCCCAGGTAGAGAGAGACAGAGAGAGGGAGGGAGGGAGGGAGGGAGGTGGCAGGAGTCCTAGTTTTCCAGATTAAGGATGGCCATGGCTGGAACTATCTCGTATGAGACACGGTGCCTGAATCACTGCAGGGTGACAGGCAACTGCGTCTCAGGCTTCAGTCCAGAGCACACATCCAGCTTGACAGCCAGACCTGCTCATTCTCTTTCCTTAGCATTCAACCCTAGTGCTACCGATCCAGATGCCTTTGATTCTCTGGGGGCATACTATGTTTTGGAGAAAGAGAACTCTTTGGGGTGAACTCATGCTCTGCTGTCCTGCCTGTGGGTATGGAATAAATTTATCACCTGCAGATCTCCTCAGCCCCCATATGGAACAGCAGGTCTGTGGACGTCAAGCCAAAGATCACCCCATTTATGGCAAGGCTGCAAGGCTCTGACACCAGCTGCACCCGCTAGAACGAGAAAGGGTGATGCACACAATTACAGAACAGCCAGACTTCTTTCTCAAGATAGCAGGCAACCACAGAAAGGTCAAACCCAGCAAAATGACACCCACCTTTGCCTATAGTGAAGAGGTTTATGAGCCAGGCTAGAGGGGGCCAGGGAGATAGCTCAGGGGCACAAGTGCCTGCCTGGCAAATGTAAGGTTCTGAGTTTGATCCCCAGTTTCGCCAAAAACAAAAAAAAAAACAAAAAAAACCCAAAAAACAAAAGTCAAGCTACACGTGTACCTCCAAAGCCTTTCCCATCCCCCTGCTCAGGGCTGGAGCTTGGACACTGTGTCCACTGCATGCTGGCTGCTTGATGGGCATGAGGAGCACTGGTACCTTTTTATCCTCTTGTGACAGATCAGGGTAGCTGAAAGGCGGCTGAGGGTACACAGGCTCGTGGTGCACATCTCTCAGGGATGGAACAAAGACAAGATGGGAGCCAGAGCTGCTTTGTCAAAACACAAGCATAAGAGAGAGAAAATGAGCACAGCTGAGCTGGAGTAGCAGGCCTGCTGGCAGGGGGCCTTGGAGTCCAACTCTGCTCTGCAGAGAGGCTGTTCCTGTGTCACTGGGATAGAAGCCTTCACTTTCCTGTACACATCCATCTGCACCCAACTCAGGCTACCCAGGGCACATCAGCCCTTGCTGTGGTGTACCCCATTGAGGCTGCAGGGGAACTAGTGTTTGGTAGAAGGGGAGAAGAAACTGCTATCTAGAAAAAATTTTTTAAAATATATATTTGGTACAGGGTCTCATTACACAGCTCAGACTTGTGATCCTCGTTTTCAGCCCCCCCAGTGCTGGGACTACAGTGTACCACCAAGCCCAGTCTAGGTGGCCCCCTCAGCACACCCAAGGGTGGGGCAGGGGCAGGACTGGTGCTGGTCTGGTATGTGGTGCCAGGGATTGAACCCTGGTCGCTGCACTTGCCTAAGCAGCTTAGTCTGCTATCTTGCTGGCTTGACATCTAGAAAACATTGACCAACAAGGATTTGACCAAGAACGAGTCGTGTAGCCAGGTGCACCTTACAGACATTCAAGTCTCGCTGACACATGGCTTGGTGCGGTGAGGCAGGGACCCTTCCTAGGAAAGACCAGGCACTTGAATCTGTTTTGATGTTTCCAAGCTCAAATTGAAACCTCCAGGCTGAGCCCTGGAACGTGATTGCTGAGATCCTTCTGGAGGCCAGGCTTCCCAGCAGGGTGGTACTACACGAGCTCTCACTGGACCCGGGCTCTGGGCTTCTACTGAGCACTGCCAGGGGCAAGAAAGTGAAAGAAACACTTCACAGCAACAGCAGAGCTGGCAACAGATGCTTCCTTGGATGGGAGCAGAAGGAAAATCTCATGCAAGTAGAGAAGAAAACTGTGACGCTAGGGCCAACTGTTTATTTTCTCCAGCCACACAAAGGAGGGAGGGGAAAAGCCTTTGACTCCCTTAGCTGTCCCAGGAAGGGGGACTCATTATAAACCAAACAGGCATGAAGTATTACTCTGAGCATGTGACACTTGCCGATCCCTCTCACTCCCAGCTTTTTCCTCCTCTTGCTCAAAATACTGCAGGGCCAAGGTGTGGGTGACTGTTCTTACTGCCAGCTTGTGCCTACTATGGCCCTTCCTGAACAGAACCCCAAGGGCAAAGGGACTTCTCAAATGAGTTACAAACCCTTGACACTGAGAAGTTCACCAGTTATCCAAATCTGGAGTCTGCTAAACAGGCTAGGAGGGAAACTTAGATGGGGCAGTCTCAGCTCCAGGTCTCAAATGCTCCAAGTTAGTGAGGAACAAAAAGGTCTAAGGTGCAAGGGATATAACTGCTGGTTTAACATAAGCCCTGGAAGAGCCAGGGTTAAGAAGGCGGCCCCCTGCTCAGGGTTATGAACCAGTGGTGGGGGAAGGGGGAGAAAATTCCAGCTATGCTTAGCATTGCACAACTTCAGCCCAGCCGTCACAGTAGGAGGGTCTCACTGGGCTCCTTCCAAGGGCCAGAGCTCCAGCTTTGCTCAGCTGCTACCAGGGAGTTGGGACTTCCTCTCCAGTTTGGTCCCTGCTGTTAAATGCCACTCACCTGGGGACTGGAGTTTATATACTGTTTCGGAAAGGGTGGAGCAGTGCCCCTCACCCCAGGGCCTGCACAAGCCTGAAGATCAAAGTGCCTGGTGGTGCTGGGCACCCAGCCCCGGAGCAACAATAACCGTCTGTTCTTTGTGCCACTGTCGTCAATACCACACGGACGAGGAACCACAACTGGAAGCCCCCACCCTCACTCAGTGTGGAGGCTCCAGCCAGCTCTGGTACCCAGTTGCCCTTAGACTGACCAAAACAGGGTGCAGCCCAGCTCTTATTTTGAGGGGCTCTAAGTGCCTCTCTGAGGACCCTGACGAGAGCTACAAGTCTGGAGAGCAGGGAAGACACTTGTGCCCTTTTCATGCCACCCCTCTCGGTGTGGGGTGAGCTGGGGTGCTCTATCCGGGTCCACTGCCTGCTGCCCTGGATTAGAAGCAGTACCCTAACTAATCTGCCCGGGGATCTGTTCTCACAGTCAAAAGGCGGAAGAAGATATACGTTTTGTTTTAGAAATCACCTTTGTTACAGACTGTTTTTAAAAGGCGCAACCTCAGGAATGTTTGTTTTTATGAGCTCAGCTACAGACAAGCAGATCTTATGAGGAGATCCACCACTATACTTTCTTCCCACTCTGGTGCAGGAGGAAAAGACACAGAAGCTGAGGTATTAGCTTCCAGAATTACTTTCTGTGTCCAGCGTTTGACTCTTCCAAGGAACTGTGACTTTTCTCACATCTCTGCTGTGACCCTCTGTAGTCCCTTCCACCTGGGGAGGACCTACAACCCTCACCCTCATGATTTCCTGCCACCCATCTCTCTTGCCCTTGGTGGGTCCCACCTAACAAGAAAGCACTTGGGCTCACTCACACATGGACAGGCTTGGGGCCTCAAAAGACACTGTTGTTTCAATCATCAAACACTTTTGGATCTTGGGAAGATTCCCCTGGGACACTAGTTTATACAGAAGAGAGTGAGAAGGGAAGTAAAGAGGGGCAAGAAAGAGCCAAGGGGAGGGAGAGTCCCTGCAGCCTTTGCTTTTAAGACTGTTTATCTCAGTTTTATATTGATGCTTCTTCACTCTGCATCTGTGCACTTGGAGTTCAAGGGTTTTATCTCATCTCAGATTTCAAAAGGATGAAAGGGACAGGAACTAGCATTCCTTTCTGACAGCTTCATCTCTTATGGGGAAGGGCTGGAAGAACCCAGGAAGCCTCAAGTTCTGTCCAGTAGTTGTAATTCTGACCTTCTTGTCCCTTCAATAATTGTTCGCAGACACTGCTTAAAAACATCTTCAAAAGGACTCGTCAGCAGACAGTTCTGCAAGAAAGGAAAGGACTCAGGTTTAGAGGGGAGGTGGCTGGTGTCCGCCCCTCGGGAACACTTGGTGGGGGACTCTCTGATGACAGCTGCTGGGCTCAGGACCGACAGAGATCCAAGGGATGACCTAGGGGTGGACTGAAGAGTAAATCCTCTTAAATGTAAACCGAGAGGCTAAAAGGCATCGTGCTTTAGGGAATGTGAATTTTTTTTTCATCTTTAGTCTCTTTATTATTTTATTTTTTTAATGTGACATTTTAAAAAACACAATAGTATGTTCCCAATAACTGATAGAATGCATATTGTTGTCCTTGTAGTAGTTATACAGAGCACAGGGTATAGACATGATAATTTTTCTAATCATTATTGGTACAAAAAATTTCTTCTCATTGAACTAAGAGAAAGTAGTTGTATACATAGTCCAGTATTCCATAATTGCAATGGATTATTGGCAGAACTGGCAATGTCGGAAGCTGTTGATTTAAGCCTTTTACAGCTCAGTATACTAATCTAGCTTTATGTTTTATGCCTTGTGGTTAAACTTTTCTGCTGGGTATGAAGGTGAAATTCTTGACAGGGCAGGAGACCCTGGCCTCAGTCTGGAAGAAGTCCTGGGAGAGATATTTGTGCCATACATACGCACCCAAGGACAGCAAGCTATCAATTATCTGCTTAGGGTACCAGCCAGCTACATAAGATCCTCTCAGTTCTGTGACTGGGGGATACCTGTGTGTGTGTACTGTGCTTCCACTGAAATCACAAAGGAACCCATACAGCCTGCAGGCAACCTGACATTAGGGTAAAACTAAGCCCTTGAACTGGAGCTACTTGTTATCCATGTTATCACCATTAGCCCAGGTTCGTCTAGGCTCCTTACATATGAGCTCCAAAAGAGGGAGAGAAAAGGCAAGGCCACACCTCACAGAACTATCTGGTCCCCTCCATCTCCTGCTCCGATACTCACCTCCACCTGCTCATGCTTAGCATCCAGGAAAGGGCCAAACTGCACAGGAGCCCAAGTGGGAGAAAAAGACAGCAGAACACATCAGAATGGCATGCTGCAAACACCTTCTGACAATTTCTTCCAGCTATTCTCTGCCCAGGGTGCACCAATCCTTCCAAAGCTACCAGAGAGCCTGGAGACAGGCAGCAGGTGTGGGGAGGGGCACCTGGCTAGATGGACAGGCTCCCAGTGCCCTACAACCTGGACCACCGGCCTAAGACAACGAACTTTCTGCTTTCCAGGACTCAGAAGGGCAAGTGAGCACTGCTGCTAACAGTGCAAAGAGATTGGTTTAGGAATTGGAATAGTGAGGTGGAGGAAGAACTCTGTAAAATCAATGAAGGGCTATAAGAGCATTAGCAACTTGATTTATCAAAGGCCTTAGATCACGTACAGCTCTCCAAGATGCAGATTAAGAACAAAAAACAAACAAGCAAACGAACAAACAAAAGATGCATACTTGTAAAATCCCAGCACTCAGGAGGCTGAGGCAAGAAGACTGCCATGAATTTGAGGCCAGCCTGGAGCTTGGGCTACATAGTGAGTTCAAGGCCAGCCTAAACTATACAAGTCTTTTTTTTTTTTTTTTTAAAGCCTGACATTTTCCCCAAAATTTACAACAGCATTAAGATCCTGATTTAAAGCCAAATCCCCAGTTTTCCCACTGCTGCCTCCCCATACACAGGGTCCCAGGGGGCCCCTACCAGGATGCAGACATCCGGTTGGTCGTGGTTGATGATAGAGATCAGGTCAAGCAGGGGGTCATATGTGATGCTATCAGATGTGGTGTATGGCCCACAGGCGACTAGGACCATGGTTTGCTCAAAACCTAAGGAAAGATTGCCAGGTCCTGATTAGAAGACTGACAGCAGAATGGTGGGAGAAGGGGCCATTGGAGAAAAGAGCCATGGAATCCACCATATGAAGACATTCCTTGCATACAACTCTGGGAATCCAAGATGAGGAAGTGCTCACCTGGCTCTCTAAGAACATGCTGCCAAGTAGAGGATCAAGGTAGCGTGCTGACAACAGAGCTGCGGTGGAAGTCAGGAGGCATTTACTAGGATGAGATATGCTCCTCTGGGAATAGGGCAAGGCAGGGCACAGGAAAGTACCAAGCTTTGAGGGCAATCAGAATTAGGGACTATGTGGTCTTCCAGTGTGGCAGGAGACCAGGAAGACAGGCTGGCCCAAGAGGCCAGGGCAGGGGAATCCTCAGTGCCGGGACATGTTGTTCTTTCCTACGTCAGGTACAGTCTCGGTGGGGCTGGAACTCAGTGCCTGGGCTTCCCTTACAAAGAGCTGGCACAGGCCCAGCTCAGAGCTTTCACACCCACTTCTGGGCTCTGGAGTCTTGAGGTACACCATCCTCAAGCAGAGACAAGGTAGGGCTGACTTGGTCCAGCTGAGGACCCAGATGACACAGCTGGGGAATCCCTGCTACTTGGACACCAGAGCTGCCAGACCTATGTCCTGGTCCTAAGCCCAGGTTTCTAGTTCTTGTCTAGTTCGAATACCACAACTGCCCTGAACAAATTCTTATTTTAAATTAGTCTAAGCTAATTTCTATGTAGATTATAAAAACACCAAAATCCAAAGATCTCTAGCTTTTTTTTTTTTTAGTACTGGGGAATAGAACTCAGGACCTTATGCTTGCCAGGCAGGTGCTTATGCCATTGTGCTCTCTCCCCAGCCCAATCTCTGGCTTCTTAACACACAAGTTGAGCTGCCCAGGGTATACTATCCTTTCAAAGCTACCAGAGAGCCTGGAGACAGGCAGCAGGTGTGGAGAGGGGCACCTGGCTAGATGGACAGGCTCCCAGTGCGACCATTGGCCTAGGACAATGAACTTTCTGCTTTCCAGGACTCAGAAGGGCAAGTGAGCACCATTGCTTAGCTCCCTATCACTGTTTTAACAAATTATCCCAAACTTAATGGCTCAATACAAATCTACTATCTTAAGAGTTCTGGGAGAGAAGTCCTAAAGATGAGGTCTTAGCAGGGCCATGATCCTTCTAGAGTCCAGGGCAGAATCAGTGTTTTCACCCTTTCCAGCTTCAGAGGCTGCCTGTGTCGCCTGGATCCACCTTCCAATCTGCAAATCCACAGCCTGATGCTGCTACTCTCACACTTAGGGCTCCCTCCCTGCCATCCTTTTTATAAGCAGCCATGTAATGACATTCATTCCACCTGGATAATCTAGGATAATACCCCCAGCTCAAGATCTTTAACGTACACATGCAAGCCAAGTTCCCTTTGCCATATAAAGTAACATATTCATGGGTTTCAGGGTTGGAGGGAGCACTGTTCAGCCTACCACAGTGGCAAATAACACTATAAGCCAGGACAAAGTGTTCAGGAGGAAGGGAAGCTTCATTGGTGCTAGGGAGGGGTTCAAAGTTGTGTTTGGTTCTGAGACACCTACAGGAGATGTATAGGAGATGTAAGCCCCAGAGGACGCAGCAGTGTCAGGAGAGTGAAGTCCTCCCCCTTTTTTGTATTTAGTACAGTGTCTACAGGGTCTCACTACACAGATCATTCATAGTGACCCTCCTGTTTTCAGCCTTCCAAATGCTGGGATTATAGGTGAGCGCCAGCACGCCCAGTTTCAATCAAAGTCTCAGCGTGCCCTGGGGGTAGGGCCAGCATGGCACACTGGATCAAACCCCAGTCTCTGCACCTGTCTAAGCAGGTGCTTCAGTCTGCTGAGCTATCTGGCTGGCTCGAAGTCCCCTTCTTATTCTGTATCTCCATACCTCCATAAGCTTCCTCAGCACACAGCTCAGGCTTGTGGCACCTTAGCCACACTCATTTCATTATTTGAAGCTGATCTAGTGTCACCACGCCACCTTTGCCTCCACACAATTATTTTTGGATGTATAGTACAATGTCATAAATCTCTAAATTTCATTCCTCATTCTAGGTCAGCTTTATGAATGACCTCACACACTGTGGATGTGTGTAGGGTGGTGACAGCACACTACTAGTGGTATCTATGGCCATCTATGTTAAAATACTTCAACATTAAGTATTTCACTGTGCTTACAAGTAACTGAGGTTATTTTGAAACAAGATTTGTCAAAATTTCTTTCTTTCTTTTTTTGCAGGAACGGGAATTGAACTCAGGCCCTTGCACCTGCCACAGGCAAGTGCTTACTCTAGTGAGCCATTTCCCCGGCCCAAAATTTCTTTTTCCCTTTTCTTATCTGCATTAGTTCCAAATAACATTAAGTTTTCCTTTGTAGACATTCTTTTTAGACAAATTTTTTTTATAGTAGATTAACTTTAGAATTGTAGTGGCCAGGGAGATAGCTTAGTAGGATAAGCACTTGCCTGGCAAGTGCAAGGTCCTGAGTTCAATACCTGCTGTGGGGGGGGGGGGGATGATTGTAAAATGTCGCAAAGACAGTACACAATTCCTATATCTTTCATCCAGGATTCCTTAACATTAACATCATGTAACTATATTATGTTTGTTGGAATTAACACAAGTATGTAACTGTTAATAAACTCCTGGCTTTATTCAGACATCTACCAATGCCCTTTTCTCTTCTAGGATCCAAACTAGAATACCAATAAGCTTTTTTTTTTTTTTTTTTTTTTTTTGCAGTACCAGGGATTGAACTCAGGACCTTGCACTTGCCAGGCAAGCACTTATTCTACTGAGCTATCTCCCTAGCCCCAATAAGCTTTTATTCAAAGCACACACCAAATAGATGTAATAGTGAATGCCTGAAACCCAAGCACTCAGGAGGCTGAGGCAGGAGTTTGAGGCCAGCCTGGACTATAAAATGAGTTCAATCCAGCCTGCATTACAGAGTGAGACTCTGCTTCAAAAAAACAAAGCCAATATTTTTCTTTTTCAAAGTAACTTTCAAACATCTATTAAATAGAAGTCTTTGAAGGTGAGAACACTTATACCGCTCACCAGGCTCAAACCTAGTGGCTTTTTGTCTTAAGACAGGGTCTCACTATGTAGCACTGGCTGGCCTCAAACTCACAGTGATCCTCCTGCCTTAGTCTCCTGAGTGCTGGGATTACAGGTGTGCATCACCATTCCCAGCTCCCAAGGGCTTTTTGACAAAGGTCCACGAGGCCATCACCAATTGGCTATGTCTATCCTGCTTGACCAGGTCACTCTGAAGCAGATTCTGCAGCTTTTCTGGGCACATGGATCTGTATTCCTAAATCCTGTCCATTACCCTTGCTGAGGGCAAAACAATTTTTGAACAAAAACTTACCTCCATCCTCTTCAGTGGGCTGATAAAAGGGAAGCGGCACACCCTTAAAACAAAAGAAAAGCTCAACTAAGGCCTTGCACCAATTGTCAAGTACTAAGGCAAGGTGAGGGCCACTGGGGGCCTTGACAGCGCACTGTGGAAGGACTGGAGGTGGGTGAGCAAGGGGAGGGTGGGCCACTGCCTCACTCTCTGGAGCTAATGGCCAAAAGGACCTGCAAAGTGTTCAAAGCACCAAAGCAGCGCAGGCCATAGGTGCTCACTGATAAATTCTCTCCAAACACCCAGGAATAATCGAGAACAAAGCAAATGCCTAAAATATCTGCATGCTTCCAGGCAACCAGGGGAGAGAGGAGTGTCCTGCTACTTTTCCTACACAATCCCCAGAAGTCCCCAGAGCCTAGAGCAGGGATAGGTCATCTATGACCTAGGGGCCAAGTCTGCCTGCAGCCTGTTTTATACAGAGACTTTTATAGCAACTCACCATATTTATTTGTTTATAAATTGTCTGTGGCTGCTTTTTACTACAGTGGCAATTTCATCACTGAGAAAGGACAGCAAAGCCTAAAATATTAACTGGCCTTTTATAGAAATAGTTAATGTAGAGCCTAGAGGTTGGTTCCTACTCTACAGACACAGAATTGACTGACTCTACAGTCAGTCTATGAATAAGAGAACGGGCTGGTAAATAGGGATTTAGCTGCTGGCGGCAATCCCAGCTGTTTTAGAGGCTGATGCTGGGGGATTGCAAATTCAAGGTCTGCCTGGGCAACTTGGTGAGACTTTGACTCAGAATAAAAAATAAAAAGGGCTGCAGATACAGTTCAGTGGTAGAATGCTTGCCTAGCATATGTGAGTCCCTGAATTTCCAGTAATACAAAAGAGAAGAGGGTGGGGG